>MU181959.1:810252-825426 GCA_016904865.1 Pissodes strobi
TAACTTAAACTAAGTATTCAACCAAAGGAACTTGCTCTTTACCATCTCAGCGTTCGCTAATACACAGCAATATACATTTAGGGAAGATTTTAATTACTATTATTCACAGGCAATGAATATAGGCAATGTGTCCAATTTTGGAATTATGGAGTAATTTCGAATCTTTCGTCAAACAAGACGAATAATAATAAGACTTATTACAGAAATTATATTAGAAGTTAATATTACTCAAAAAAAGCCCTACGACAAATCCCTTGAAACTAAATATTCCTCCTTAAATTGGATTCAATAGTGTCATTCTTAAGAATTCATTCACTAGGAATGTATTTACACGTAGATTTTTAAAAGAAAACTATCTGGAAAATAATCCAATAAAGACCTGGTGCGAACAGTTCTCTAACCAGTATTTTGGAGTCTTTAAACGTAGCTTAAAATATATTTAGCTATATGGCTAAGGGTTTCTTATCGTCATGTATTTAACAATTCAGTAACATTTCCATAAATAACGTCAAAACCTCTTCAAGCGCACAAAAAAACTGACATATATTTTTAAAGTACTTTCAAGCATTGAAGTACAATATTTGGAAGAACGCATTTACTTAATTAAATACAGCATTTTTAAAGTCTAGACATGAATAAATTCATTATTATATTTATTATATATTTTTAATTAAATTAATTGATTTGTTAATTAAACCACAAATAGGGTTAGTTTTATTATTTGACTTCGTAAGTAACTCGACATATAAAATAAAAGGATATTATTGAAAGCAAGATTTTTAAATCGGTAATTAGCGTAATAGAAAAATATCCAAATATCGAATTGTTTACCCTCATCTCAGATAGCATAACAATAGTAGTGTACTCGTACACTTACATCAAATTTGAATTAAAGCAAGAGATTATTTTGTAGGCTGCCATATCCTGGGATTAAATTTTTAATTACTTGTGTAGAGATAAGAACACATTCACATAGTCATAGTGAGGTATTATATTATAGATATTTAGGTGCCAAGAGATTCATATTATTAGTAGGCAAAAACATTTTGTTTCGCCTTATTTTGAGATATTTGTTTTACCGTAAAATGTTCTGAATTGTCTCTAATATTAATAGTATAGCATTTTTTATGTGAATTAAAAAAAAATAACAATATATCTGCCGGTTTTTTCCAAGGATTTAATTAAATCCTTGGTTTTTTCTTAAAAACAAACTATATTATTAAAATGTATTTATATATCTGACGTCATAACATATCAAACCAAATTCTAAAAGGTTTTGTGATTTTTTTGCCCTCTTTTATTATTATTTTCTGTAACAAAACATCTCTTTTGTCTTTCCACTTTCCAACTAAAATTATATTTCTATATTTTCCTATTCTTTAAATTTGCTTCCTTTACTCCTTTAAAAATTTCCAGGCGCTTTACGTTCAGCGTACCAGTGCAATGTGTTTCATTTTTTAAAACCTCCTTTGCAAGATCAGTGGTTGTATAAAATTTGTCAATACACAGCGAATGACAAACTCCAAAATAGCTTTTCATTAGATGTAATACAACTTTTTTTGAGAAAACGTCCCAGCGAATCCAGTGTACTCGTATAAATATTCAAATTTAAAACTATACCGTCAAACTCAGTCAGAACGTACAGCTTTATAAGGATTTTTCCTGGTTGATATATTATGATGTCATGCATTTTTTTGTTCAAATAATCTCACTGGTCGTATTTTATATATTCTTTTTCTGACAAAGCATTCTTAATTTTAACCATTAACTTTAATCGTTTGGGACGCGAGCAATCCGGCTGTCGTCCATTTTGATCAAATCGCGGACAAACAAAACACGAAAACTTTAATCGAGCTCGCGAATCAGCGTCATGTGCACTCGGTAAAATACCGAGTGGACGCCGAATCCGCGTCTTGAGCAACGAACGTTTATAAAATACTCATTTACCTGCCACAAAACAAAAAGGGTTAAAGAAACTAGATTTCTCATTCAAATTTAAGAATATGCATTTTCAGCATTTTTAAAAAAACAGGTCAAATGTAGCCACACAAATTGGTGCGCGCCAAATTTTATATATTTTTAAATCAAAAAGTATTAACTAAAAAAACTGTCGATTTTGCCAACGAGCATAAGGAGGTATATTCGTGTTTAGGGATTGTACGATTGGCTACAAGATTTGGCTTCTTGAGAATAAAATAGTACAGATTCAAAATCTCCTTGGTAACCATGGCTTTTTATTAATTAGCATTACCTATCCAAGATGGTTCACCAGAAAAAGTACATATTGCCACCCTGAATAAAGCACCACTAACCTTAGTGGCTTCATATCACTTACAAAAATATCCTGAAACTGAATAGATGACCTAAACAACTTGAAATGCTTCCTTAAAATGATATGTCGACACTTAAAAATCACTCATATATTAAAAGAATAAAATTCTAGACCTGGACTCATATGAATTTAATTTATTCGTCGCAAAAAAAAACAGATCTTTTGAAATGTCACAGATATTCTAATGTGAGAAAATTATTATTTTCTATATATCTACTATTAGCAGCTAAAGAAATTCACACACCCAAAGTTTAGGTTTCAATCAAAATTAATTATTTCGCCACTATGGGCACCATCAGATCTGAAGATAACAAACAATAAACAGAACATACTTAGTGGACTTGCAATCTACTGAGCATCTTCCTCTCTGGTCTGATTAAGATACGCGTAAGGGGAAAACAGATCACCAAATTTTTAAAATATATTTTTTTGAGATCTTGGGGTTTAAAATCATTTGACTAGTAAATACCCTAGCTTCAGACATTAGGTTTGAAAAGAGTTAATTCTTAAATAAAATAATACAAAAATAACCCAAAAACAAGTTTAAGAATAAAAAAGGGATCACAATAAAAAGTTAGGAAACAATACTGATAGGTCAACAAAAGCTTTTTTTTTAATTTTTGCTTTTGCATGACAGACGTTACTCATTCTTCCCTGCAAATATAATTGTTGCTAAACCAAACTTTCAGCGGAAAAACTTATCCTTCTTGTCTATTTTTATCAGACCCCTAAATATCACCTAAACTAAAATGAAAGCACTTTTACATTCTGTATTTCATAATTTTTTATATAAAATGGAATATTTTTTAGCAAGTTTTATCTACTATTGAGTTTGATGGTTACGTAAATTTATCAATTAATTTAAGAAATAACATAACTTAACCTTTCAAGAAGAATATAAGGAAAACCGTCAGAGCGTTCATATCACTCACAATTTAAAAAGATCGTTAACGCTTATCGTTTTAAATTACATTACAAATTATATTATGTGAAAATCAGCCTGCGATCGGTACGTATATTAAAAATAAGCATAACCTTTCTTATAGCGAAGTTTTAGATTTATGTTTTATTAAACGTTTCCTGATTTTTATTACCATCGGTTTATTCACGAAGATTCATGATCAGAATAATGAGTTTTGAAACAATGTTCAATTTTCTTTCAAAAATCATTGGTAAAAAGTTGTTTCTTATGTTATGTTTTTCTCTGTTAGAAGCCTGATATTTGCTTAAGAAAACAAGATTACAAAAACTCAAAACTGAAAATATCACTTATATTTGGAGAGAACAGTTAAAAAAAATATGCTTTAACAAAAATAATCAATATTTTAAAAGAAGTTGTAGTTTTAGTTATCAAAACAAGAGCAGGTTCAAATAACATTTAAAGCTAGATCGAGAGTGAATAAGACCACTTTGGCTAGATCCAAAGCCATGTTTGCCCGTTTCTAATCTCATCTATTTTAATACAGCATGGTTTCCACGGGATTTAACTTAATTTAAAAATAACATAATTTAATAAATAGTAATCTCATTTAGTTTAGTGGCATTCTGACAAAGAAATAACATAACATAAGAAATAATTCTTACCAAGACTCATCACTCAGATCGTGAATTTTGGCAGAGTTGAAATACAATAAAATTTCCAGTTAGTAAAATTAGTTTTCTGAACGTAGAACCACACATTCATAGACCATATGTTTCAGTAAAGAGCGGCCTTGCAGGATATTTTCATAACGAGTGATCTGAAACCAACATTACCTACAGTAGCCACGTCACATGCCTATTTTGCGATGAATCATCCTACATGTTTGATATAAGTTGCACTTCAAGCTGGAAAATTAAAGATTTATTAAATCGAACAGAGCAGACATAGAAAAGTATACTCCCAACAGGTTTCTCATGATACATCAATTATTTAAGTACATAAAACAAATAGTGAGCATTAAATGTAGTATTTACTATTTAAAAACTTTGATTAAAAAATAAGGTATTAAAACGTGCATAGTCGAGATATTAACCTAGCGAAAAAGGTAACTTACTTCTATTCACATTAGATGAGACAAAAAAAAGTTATTACAAAATGATAATAAACTATCACGAAAAATATCTGATATGGGCACTACAGGGTAAGTTTGGGAATTACATTGTTTGTTCAGATTTTGGCCTTGGTTTATATCAAACAAGAAATCGATGGCCTTCCATACCATTCAGAAGCATTTAAAGTGCCCTTGATTTTCTGGCTGCCTCCAGAGCCGTCGCGACGAGGAAAAAATAATAGTTATCTATTTTCCTTAAAACCGAAAACTATTTTTTTTCCTGGTCGCGATGGCCCTGAAGGTAGCCAGAAAATCAATGCTCCTGACAAATAAGCGAACAGTACGGCAAACCATAGATTCCTTATCTGAAAAAAAAATTAAGACCAAAATCCCTGAGAAAAAAAAATTAATTTCCAAACTTACGTTGTAGTGCCCATACCAGATTTTTCGTGAGAACTAACTTAATACTGAATAAATATCAAAATTTGTTATTTAATATTAGAACTTTTGGGTTAAATCATATTATAATTGCCAATTTTGTAGATAAAAATTCTAAATTATTTCCACTCCATTTTTAAGATATTTTAACAGAGAGTTATATGTAATATTATTTAAAATATTTCCAGTACAATCTAGTAATTACCAAAATAAATTGCCCTACTACGAATCATTAATTTGAGAATACATTTCTAGGAAATATTTGTCCGCCAGTTGGGAATCGTCGTACGCAGTGAAGCTCTTTCTATCTTAAGCAGTTTTCCGAGGAATTTTCCGACGTGGACGAGAGGTAAACAAAGTAATGTCAAGTCGGTTTTACGAAATTATTCATAAACTCTACTCCAAAACAAACTGCGCTTCATTTGATTTGATCAGTAGTTTCTGTGAAAAATAAAAACTAAGATACTATAGTTTTAAAAGACCATATTGTTTCGCATGAGCACGAAATTAGGAAACGAGCCGCTTGCGGGGAGTTTCCGAACGAGCGAGTGCGCTATATGTCTTTTAAAAAGTGTATTTTATACTATTTTATCTATTCTCTTTTTAAATGAAAAACATTCATTTATTCTAGCCCCGATCAGCAGTTGTGCTTTATTAATTGAAATCTCATTCAAATCGGTGTCGCAATTTTTGCTAATGAGCCTTGGCATGATGATGAACAATTTTGTTAATATCATAGCAACCAGTCAACAAAAGCAGTATCGAAAAGAAAAGCGTTTACAGCCACCCGGATATTTTGGCCTTCAAAATCCCGCATGGGCAGTTTGGACTTCTTGCATCTTCCATGTCTGTACGGACCAATGAATTGCTTTCAATAGGTTTGGTAGTGCAGTGGCCAGACGCTGTGCTGGTGATACTGGCTGCCCTGGTTCGATTCCCGTCGGTAGCAAGGCATGTTTTTTTTAAAGGTTATGTTTGTTTCTATTTTTAAATTTGGTTTAGTTTTGTGTGATAAGGTAAAATAACACAAAACGTTTTAATTCCCGTTTTCAAATGTCCCCCTTTAAAAATATTAAGTGCGCATGAGGGATTTTGAAAGCCAAAATATCCGGTGGCTGAAGACGCTTGTGTCGAAAAGAGGGTCTTTTTAATACTTGCATGTCGAAATGGAATCACTTTGAACGCAACATAGAAAAATGTATTTAAATAATGCATTCTCCTAATATTCGGTTTAGTAACTCTGTGATACATGGGCATTTTCTTTCCTAATGTAGGAACTGATAAAATACATTCGGGAAGATGAGTACTCGAAGACTTCTTCAACATGCATAATGATAATTTCAAATTTGCTTCAAATTTATCGACATAATTACCATGGAGACGATTATTAAGACATTAATTAGTTTCATCTTAATTACCAATAGATGGATATACTCGGTCTACACCCCATTTTTTTGAATGCTCATTAAGCTTTCCAAAAATACAATTTCCAAGAAAATGATTGTATTAATCTTCCTAGAAAGCATAAATAAACAATATAAACTAGGCCTACTTTAAAACTATTATGTAGGTACGTATATAATCTTCATAAATTTCAGATTTTATCGTAATTTAATGTATTTTTGTGGATTAGAGAATTGATTGATTATGAAAATAGTTACAGAACTAATTACGTGCCTAATTAACACCTTGACATATAGACGTACGTTTTTCCCTTGGTTTTTCCACTAGAATAATATCTCGAGTATGCAAAATGTAAGTACTACCTATTTTCTGAAATGGCTTCATGATATCTCAAATACTCCAAAGTAAACAAACATAATATCTTCAAGTTAAGAGCTTATCATAAGAAAGAAATTCAATGACTGTTAATATAGTGCTGTTAATGCTTACTAGTTTTTAATTATAATCCTGTTGATTAGGTGCCAAGTCAGGCGCTCTGCACTTCAAATGAATAACTTTTTGCTTGCCCTATTTAATGTAAATAGTGCTAGATATTAACTTGCTATATTACAATATATACAGTTAAACTAATAAATAAAAGTACTCTAAAATATAATACACTAAAAATCTCCCATCACATCATACAATAGCCATCTTTTCTTCTTAGCCTCTCATTGAGCTCTTTAAAACTCAGACCATTGTGGGATTGACCTAACTGCAAAAATTATTTCAAATTAGCATTTCTGTAAGATATTTTAAAACTAATGTTGCAAGTAAATACACCCAAACGCATTAACATTATAATGATAAGACGCATATCACATTGTAAATATGTTACATAGATATTAGATAGTACTACTTTAATATTCCATATTTCATATTAAAACAGCCACAATAAAAAAAATTTAAATGTTCAAATTCTTTCTAAAGCATCATAATTCCATATTTGCTACTTTTCCTACAAGAGCCTCCTGGGTGTAATAACGCTAAAACAGGAGTTTTATAATTAACTAACACAAACACTGAAAAACTGCTTGCTTTGAGGATATGTGTGAAAATACTGCAAACACTTACCAAAAAGTGTTCAGAAATCGTTAAATATTGCTCTCGATCTAGTTGTTATCCTTGATACAGCATTTTAGGAAATATTATAGAAAATGTTTTGAATTCTCAATTAGGTATATTTCCATGTCCGTACATTTACTGGATATATCCACATCTTGTTAATTTAACCACGGCGAAAACTGCGATAGAAACAATTTGTCTCCATGCCAGTTGTTTCTACTCTTGTTCCTACTATGAAAATATCGGACCATAGGCCCAGTTTTTCCTTAGCTGCTTGTTAACGGATCATTTACAAAATAACCTCTTGGTAATCTTAACAAGCCAAGAACTAGGCCCTTGACTAGGCGTAGTCTTAACATTTTTTAGTGATAATTTAATCTTAAGTTTAAAAGAAGCGGTACTTTCTATCTCGACTAGCTTAATACAGATCTCAGTAAGTATCGACTATTAAATGAAGGAAAACTTACAATTCGATCAGAATAGCAACTATACTGATTATCATGATTATGAGTGGTGGTCACGTCACAAGTGTTCCTACGGATAGTGATGGCAAATTGCTGGTAGTTTTTATAATTTGGCTTGTAATTTGGTAAGATCATTGTGTAAATACGTTAATTTTCGGTAATTTACTTTTCAGCATAAAAAGAAGTCTAAAAATTAAGTTTGTTTAATTAATAATGCTTTAATGCATTTTGGAATACACATCAGATATTTCAAAGAAATTTTTATTTTAAATAATATATTAAAAAACACACAAAACAGTAGGTATATAGAGTAATTATTTATATGGCATTCAAAAAAAAAAGAATAACGACTAAACTATGCCCAGCTTCTTCCAAGTCGGTGAACGTTTCTGATTCTGGACAGGATGTGGTGATATGTAAATAATATGACATCTCACCGTCGGATGAAGAGGAATCATCCTGAGCCGGTTGATGTCCAGATGTGGAACAAGTACTTAAATGTTTATCCAATCTATCTGGTTCTCTACTAGCAGGTGGTTTTACCCCATCTGGAAATGGTGGAGCAAGAAGTGTTTTGTTGGTTGATACAAATGCTAACTTCCCCGTTCTGGCTTGAAGTATCATGCCGCACCGTTTTAGTTCAGATCTGTAGCCTACAAACTAACCGGCAACTTAAAATTTTCGGTCTGCTTGCTTTCAGCGCATGAGAAGGTACAATGGACTGGTTTGTCAATTTATTTCTACTTTTATTGTACAAAAAAGAATATTTCTCCGTAGCTGCAGACCTTGCAGGTAGTTCCAAAATTGAAACTGCGAGATCTGTTAAATTATTGGTCTTTGAACAAATTCCCCACACCAAGCTGCTTGCTATTTTTCCAGTTTGACAGGCAAAACCACAGCCCATAACTCATGTTTTCCCAAATAATTGGTCAACTTCAGGGATATTATTGCCTGTTGTTCTGAAAACGAAGGGTGTTTACTAAGTAAGCTGTTAATGAACTTCATAGCATTTCGCCCGAAAAAAAAATAATATCAGTTATTCTGTAGGTATAACCACAGCTTATTCAATCCCAGCTAGTAATCTGTCGTCGGTTTTCTTTGATCTCAGTGAGCCAAACGAAGCCGACGCCGACGTTAGGTCGAGATTCGTGTAAAAACTGTGAGAGAATTGTTTGAGCACTTTATTGCGATACAGCGACTATATGCAAGCATTATTTCCACATCAAACGCACAGAACACGCCATGGCGACTAAATTTGAATCAGCTGTGGTGTAACATAACAAGGGACATGAAGCAGTGTCAATGATTTTTCAACTTCATTTTGACAACCTGTCATCCTCGCTGTCATCGTACTTGACTATTTTCGAAGTCATAAATGTCTCAAATATTATATTACCTACTTTGTATTATTTATTCACAGTGTGACTTTCTTTAATCAACTTAAGGCTTTCTTCCTAAAATTCTAAAGTAGAATTTCAGTACTTTTATAATTTTCTTCTGCGTCCTATCCATATCGATCCAACCCTGATTAACGATCTAATTATGTCAAATTATAAGCCTCGTTATACCTACGCGTTAGTGAGATTTGAGTTGAGATTATTTTGCATTATCTAGGTATGATACGTATTACTCGATTATTACATTCGATAATATGCATAAAATTCAACTTTTCTGGTGATACTTATCTGCTGTTCTTATTGACATTCTTACATAAGTACCTATAGCAAAGATTTTATAAGTTTTCCCTCCGTTTTTCCTTAAGATATCCACCCATGCGAATTTGTTTAAACTTGAATAGTAAGTGAATAATATGCAAAACCAAAAAAAAAATCGGCTAACGTTAAAATGGGAACTATAAATAGATATAGTATAAGGTTGATCTTGAAACCACGGAACCTCATAATTAAAGATATAAATATGGGCCTTGGACAGGAAATTCTCTATAGAATTCACAACCCTTAAAATAATAGTTCGGACCGGAACGATTTAAGCAAGAAAGCATTTTGGGAGCCTACCGGCTCCTATTTAGCCACCCACAAAATTTCTTGAAGATAATCGGATTGGGGGTTTTCGACCACGCCAATGGGTTCCGCGGTAGGAGACGGAAGAAGCCAAAAAAGTGTTTGTTGAACGAAACCCCAAAAATGCTCACCTCACGGACGAGACTTATTATATTTAGAAGACGGTTTTTTTGTGTATATGGAGCCTACCGGAAATCCGACTCCTACCGATTTTTTAGGTAAATTTCGAGCTAGAGAGTTCGTATTCGGTACGGAGGTGGATGGGACCGGCCTGAACCCTAAGTCTCCTAGGGGCCCCTAAATAGACCGTTGATAACGTTCGACATGGAGGGCTCAAATTTGGGAAGTGGGTTAGGGACGGTCCCGAGTTCGAATCCGACCTCGTCGGGAACTTAACGCCGATAGGTTCCGCGGTAGGAGCCTAGGGGAACCTTAATTTTTCGATATCGAAGTTTGAAAACTATCCATATTTTTCATTTGAGCCCTGAATTATAACCTAAGAATGGGACCTAATCTATGGGAACCTACCGGTTTTCTTTCGGATCGACTTCAAAATTTGGATTTAGATAGAGGACACGAAGACAAACAAAAAAGTTCTTTACGAAAAGATAAACAATATTCTTTGTTTTCGAGATATCGGCCCCTAAATTGAAAAATATTTTTTTACCACCATGTATATGTCTTTCAAAAATGTATTTCTATGATGGTAAGTTGTAAATAGATTCCTTTAACCGAAATTTTTCGAAAAATTTACATAACATTGAACAACAAGTGCCGATTTTAATGAAACTTAATAATATATTTTAATGAAACTGTAATAGACGAAATATACACGTTAATGAAACTGTAATAGACGAAATATACACGAACTTGAAAACCTTACTGATGACGCTATGGCTCAAGATAACACGAGAGAAAACATTCCGCCTGAAGGGGAAATGGATTCATTGAATTTAAAAGATTTCTTCAATAAATTTACCGGAGATGATATTACAAAAAAAAAATTCCTTATGTAGGGTCAAGCTAATGGAAAAATATGTCAGAATTAAAAAGTCCTAGTTTTATTGGCTTCTAGATAAATCTTCGGGAAGAATAAGTACATAGATAGACTCCGAAGATTTTATTCCAGCAATAGAATTTTGCGCAAATCCAGTCCAGATAAGTGCACCAAAAAACCTAGAGTTACAAAAGTCCTAAAAAAGAAATAAAAGAGATAAAGAAAAAGAATGTTCAAATTCTTGTAGGGACAGACTGTATATCTACATCTGAGAATGAAGTTCAAGTAAAGCATCTAGGTGACGATTTCTCAGATGACGAAATGCATTTAGAAACCTCAAGTGAAGAAGATAATTCAAATCCTCATCTCGGAAATCATAATGGAGAAACACCAGTGGTATTGTATTGATATCGGTAATTGAAATAAAGAACAACAAATACCGACTGAAAATTTTAAAATCTGAACTAGACTTTTGCTGAAGTAGATAAAGCTTACATATTTCATGGACCTATGGAGTTATTAGGAACGGTGCATTTAAACTGAATGCTGAAAGCTGATGCATTATGCATTTCTAAAAAATATAAAATTGAGCAAAGGATTGAGACAAAAACATTTATAATAATTAGCTCAATAATTAATTAGTTTTGCGATATAGTGTGTTGATTTTTAACACTTATTGTTCCTTTATATTATCCGATGTCTAATAGAACTTTCCAAACCATTAAACTCTTCCGTATGCAACTTCATATGCTACACCTAACGGCCGATATTTTTATCATAGCTAGTAAATTAGCTATTATGTTTCTTTTAAATGCAGCATATTTTCTGTCAGTAGTCGCACCGAGCATAATATTCGCTGGTAGTAGTTACATGCTGTTTAAACACAGAAAAGTATGCACACACGCCTCTCCAAAATCATAAAAAAAAAACAAGGTATATGAATATTAAAAGTGCTAAATTACGAGCAGCAGCGTGATTTTACGTTTTCCGTAACCAGACGCATCCTCGACTTTAGGCCAGCAGAGACATATTGGTTATAGACTATCTTCTTTTTTCCTAGTTGAATTTAGTTTTAAACGCTTTTAAATCCTCATCTGTGAACTTTGTCATTTGTCCACTTATTTGTTTTTAGGTGGCAAACTCAATCAAAGCCCAACACACTGACACTCCTTTTTGCTTCACTCTTTTCTCAACTGTTTTGTTTTATTTACTGCCACAACCAATTTTGATTGTAACTTGTATCGTCTTGGTATCTGAACATCAATTATTCATTCAACTATACTGCTAGAAGAAGTAGTAGTCTCGTATATTGTCTGTATAAACTGTATAATTATTATTAAGTCTCTTAGGTTTTTTTGTCACAATATGAAAAATGCACGCAATTATATTCTCAATAGAAAAAAATCAATCTATATTCATTACTCAGCTCTAATTTATTGTATCAACAAACTGTTTTTTAGTAATTATTTCGAAAATTTTGAGTTTTAATCTAACTAGGTAAAACATATTATTATAACGAAATGGGGGGGGGGGGGGGGGGGAAAAAAAAAAAAAATCCCATGAAATTTATTATTTGGCAAAACCAATAAGTTATTTGTGAGCAAATCAATAGGTTTGTTCTAGCAGCGATTTCAAACGGTTCCAAACCGTACGGAGTTTGCGCATAGCCATATAAGCGACGCTTATATCGTTATGCGCAAACTCCGGACGATTTGAAACCGTTTGAAATCGCTGCTAGAACAGACCTATAATATAGCAACATTCAAATGTCAATAAAATCGAAAATGTAGTAAAAGATCTAAAGTGGCCTACATGATATGAAAAAACGTTGCATGTTGAGTCCCAACCCATGCAGAAAGTACAAGAGATATCAAGAAAACTTTAAAAAACAGTTAACGGAAAAATTATTGAAAAAGATGGAGGATATATAGAGAATCAGAAGTATAATGTCTAAAAACTAGGTAGTATGAAAATGTCATGCTTCTTACTGTCGCATAAAAAAACAATTTTTGAATGTATTTTTAAATGCCCACAAAAATACCTGACTGGATAAATAGGTACACTAGGTCTTTACCAGTCTTTGCCAAAAAAATAAATAAATACATAAATAAATATCTGAGTATGTCACATCTCAAATTTGTGAAGACCAGCAACAAGCAAATATGAACAGACATACATGATTTCTGATTCTGCCCCTGACAAACCCTGCAGAAATCGGTGAAAAATTAGAACTTTTAGATTATGATAGATGGTATACCCCCGTTTATGAACGACAATACGAGAATGCAATTGTTTCCCTTACATGTTTAAGATTATTATTAGGGTTCATATAATAAAAAAGAGGATGTAACAAATTTGGAATTTACCTCAGAGACGCCTAGACAGGAGACAGCTAATTATCAAATTGCCTTCCAGAATACTTAAGGTTAGTTTTACCCTAGGACTGGAAAATATTTGGGAAGAAATTGTAGTAAGTACAAAATATTTATCCATATTATACATACCATCAGATATGATTGGAAAGTTATGTAAAGTAATTCGTTCCATATCTTCAAATATTAAAAACCCAAGTAAAAACCATGCATTGCCTCGCTGGTTTTGCTCGCTCCGGAAGCAAAACCAATACAACTAACTAGCCCAAGGCATGCACAAAATCCACAAAAAAAATATTAAAAATGTTGAAAAAAGTAGGGTTAGTGCCTCGGTTACCCCTAAAAAGAGGTGTGTCGCACACCCCTTTTTAGGGGTGTGTGAGGTTTGATGTCATGCAGGTATTATTAATTAAATAGAAACACAATTTTGCAAAATGTAAATGAGAAAAATATGAAAACAAATAGTAGATTATAATCAACCAATTCATAAATTTTATACCCTTAGATTTATCATTCAAACTGGAAAATAATAAAATTCGTTTTTTTTTTTTTTTGGTGCAGTTTGTGAGTGATGTTACATCTGTTGTGATGACGATTGTCTATACTGTCGCCTCCAAGAATCTTAAATTGGAAATATTTTGATTCACGTGTTCCGAGATTTTCCCGCCAACTCAGTTTAACGTCAAATCAGCTAAAGCTGGGCTTTTGCTGAATAGAGTGTTGCCAGACTGACATGTTTTACCAAGGTCTGAAGATGTCCTCGTGCTCAAAATGTAAAAAAGACCTGACAAATAAGGAAATTGAGTACAAAATGATCTGCAACTACTGCAATGATATGCATTGTCTAGCCTACGGGGTGCGCCAAATTGCCTACCTCAGAAGAGCAAGTAACTCATCGTCTTCAGTGAACTCTGCTGTTTGCTTGTGAAGATTTCATTCAATTACTTGAGGGATCGCAAAGCAAAACTCAAAGTAGAGGTAATTATATTGTTTCTGTATGTGTATCACATAAAAACGTATTTCGAAGCTAACTTGCATCAAACGCAGCAGGCTCTAATCAGGGAGTATGATAAAAAATTTAATGAAACTCAGAACAGCTTTGATGAAAAAATGGATCAATTGCAACAAGAATTCATTAACTTCCAGAAATATGAGTCAACAATAATTGTTAAAGATATTGAACAACATTTAATAACAGGCAAAAGTGTCAAGGATGCAGTAAACAATGCAATGTCGGCATTATATAGTACTAAGGCTAACTCTTTTATAGAGTCTAAACCAATAACTGGAACCAGCAAACAAGAGCTGGATAACTTTAGAGGGGAAGCTATAGACTAACGGCTCATGACAGTTTTTTCGGCATGATCGTTTACCGTCGGCCATTCGAATTTTTGTCTTTCATTGATCGAGTATTAATGCGTGATGTCAAAATTGGAGCTCCCTTTCGTGCAGAAACATTCGGAATAATGATGCGAAAGTGTATTAAAAAGTTGCGATTTGGCATGATTGTTTACCGTCGGCCGACTGCTTTAGGCGATAGTTAATGACAGAAAAGTCCAGTGGACAATTATCTGCCGACGTTTCGCATGGTTATAAATTGGCCAAAAATTCATTTGTTATTGCAAAAAAAACGACTATTATGGTATGATCGTTTACCGTCGGGCGTTCATGGCGATCGTCTATTTATGTTATGTGGTAGCGAAAAATATCAAAGGCCGACGGTTTTCACAGTTAGAAAAATGTTTTGTGATAAATTCAAATTGCAATTTTTTTTTATGAATATGGCATGATTGTTTACCGTGTAAAATATTGACAGTTACTTCAATTTAGAGGAAATATTGTTGTTTATAACAATGGCCGACGATTCAGGTGGTTATAAACTATTATAAACAAATTAAAATGTTGTAAAAAAATATGAACAATTCGGACTGATTGTTTACCGTCGGCCATCAGCATCATTCGATTGATAATGTTGCAAAATGACGATGTGCACATGGGCCGACGAATCG
>MU181959.1:842999-876569 GCA_016904865.1 Pissodes strobi
TGGGTGAGACCCAACGATCTAAACCTCTACACCACGAGAACTCTTGCGAGGAATCGATTGCATCACGAAGACATATCGTAATACGAGATGAATCGACCAATAAGAGAGGCCGATTTTAATATAGTCGGCTACGCCTGTAAAGGATCTTTAAAGGCTTATATAAAGGCACTGTAATGAAAATTAAATATTCACCTTTTAAGATCCTTTACCAGCCGAGTGCCTTAGACAGCGAGTTCCTAGCGTTATAAGATCATTTACACAAATGGTGCACTATATAAAAATCGGTCTCTCCTATTGGTAGGGATGCAACGATACTGAGAAGTATCGATACTTTGTACTTGTATTTTGTAGAAATGGTATCAATTATACTCGATACTTTGAAAATAGGTATCGATACTTTTAGGTATCGAGTACGAGTACACATGACACATGTGGACATGTGTCACGTAATTCGTGTAATTTAGAGGCAAATGGCCACAATTTACAATTAAACGGGCCTTCGTGTGTTTGTTACTCTAGTTTCCAAACACTAACAATATTAAAAAAATAATAATTGTATAAAATTACAAGAAACAACATTAAGGTAATATTTAATATTAAAAAAAAAGCAGAAATATAGAAAAGTAGTCATTTTGGTGACAAATCTTCATATAGAGGGCGCCACGCGAACAATAATTTTTTGAGACGCCCCTGACGTTTGCCACCCCAGCTAGCGAAAGACCACCTTTAAGCGAATGATTCGCATTATAAGATCCTTTACACAAATAGTGCACTATCTAAAAATCGGCCTTTCCCATTGGTCGATCCGCATGGCCATCCACTCGCTTCGCTCGCTACGGGGGCTCAAGAAAAAGAAACTAACCAGGTGCTCGCTACGGGGGCTCAGGACAAAGAAACTAACCAGGTGCTAACCCAATCTAACCCAAGACATACCCAAAATCAAGAAAAAAGGTGTTTAGAAACATAATCTTTAAAAAAAAATAAAAAAAAAACACGGGGTTCGAAGCCGCGTTTTCCAGGTGAGAACCAACGATCTAAACCTCTACACCACTAGAGCTCTTGATAGAAATGGATTGCATCACGCAGACATATCGTAATACGAGATGGATCGACCAATAGGAGAGGTCGATTTTTACATAGTGCACTATTTGTGTAAAGGATCTTTAAACGCATATGGTTCACCGATTTCGACATAGAAGGCGCCGCGTAACAGTGTTACCAGGTCTACTATTTTTCTAGTAGATCTACTACTTTTGACCTTTGGCTACTATTCAACTTCCTTAAAGGTAAATTCTACTATTATTTAGAGAAAAACAGAATACTTGATTAAATATCCTAAAACTACAAGACAAAATTAAAAAATGAAAGAAATCTTAAAGTTTTAACATAACATATAACATCTTTATTATTTTTGTGCAGTAAGATTACGTTGCTATTTTTGAGCAATTTTAAAAGATAGCACCACCACCACAAATTCAGTATATGCTTTTAAAGATCCTTTACAGGCGTAGCCGACTATATCAAAATCGACTTCTCCTATTGGTCGATCCGCATGACCCTTCGCTCGCTTCGCTCGCTACAGGGGCTCAAGACAAGGAAACTAACCAGGTGCTAACCCAATCTAACCCAAGACAGACAAAAAATCAAGAAAAAAAAACTGTTTAGAAACATAATCTTAAAAAAAAATAATAATAAAAAGCAACGGGGTTCGAACGCCGTCCAGGTGGGACCCAACTATCTAAACCTCTATACCACGAGAGCTCTTGCCAGAAATTGATTGCATCACGAAGACATATTGTAATACGAGATGGATCGACCAATAGGAGAGGCAGATTTTGATATAGTCGGCTACGCCTGTAAAGGATCTCTAAATGCCGATCCGCATGGCCCTCCGCTCGCTACTAGGGTTCAAGAAAAGGAAACTAACCAGGTGCTAACCCAAGACATACACAAAATCAAGAAAAAACTGTTTAGAAACATAATCTTTAAAAAATAATAAAACAAAGTAACGGGGTTTGAACCCGGACCGTCCAGGTGAGACCCAGCTGTCTAAACCTCTACACCACGAGAGCTCTTGACAGAAATTGATTGCATCACGAAGACATATTGTAATACGAGATGGATCGACCAATACGAGAGTTTGATTTTTACATAGCGCACTATTTGTGTGAAGGATCTTAAAACGCGAATTCCTAATCTAAGCCTAGTAGCCGACTTCAAGTGGGGTATTAAAGGGGTAAAGGTGACTGTGGCCTAGTGCACTATGTAAAACTTGGCCTCTCCTAGTGGTCGTTCATCTAGAAACGATCCACCTACAAAGTAAAAGCTCCCTTGGCGCCATGCTGTAATATGTAGAAAGCAGTGGAATGTATTCGCGGAAGCACATGGAAGGTGCTGTATATCCACTATAATAAGGCTTTTGTTAAATATATCCTGGTTTTAGTTAGACAAAGCAAAATATATCGTAGAAAGTGCTGACAAAGTACGGGCGCGTATTACAATATGTCTTCGCGATGAAATCAGTTTGGCGCAAGAGCCCTCGTGGTCGGTAGATGGTTAGGTCTTACTTCGGCGGCCCGGGTTCAAACTCCTTTCCTTTTTTTTAAGGTTATGTTTCTAAGCAGTTTTTTTCTTGATTTTGGGTATGTCTTGGGTTAGTTTTGGTTAGCATTTGGTTAGTTTATTTTTCTTGAGCCACCGTAGCCGTAGCGAGCGGAGGGCCATGCGAAAAGTGAAATATTACTTGTTGTAATACGTTCCCGTACTTTGTCAGCACGTTCTGCACTATATTTTGCTTTTTCTAACTAAAAACCAAGATATATTTAACAAAAGCCGTATTATAGTGAATGAAGAAGGACTACAAAATAAAGTTTTGGTGCGTCGCAGTTTAAAAACACTCATTTAAAAGAAGCGCGAAAACTGTAGGCGGATCGTTTCTAGATGGACCGACCAATATAAGAGGCCGATCTTCACATAGTGCACTAGGCCTGTAAAGGATGTCAAAATTAATTATTAAGCCAAATTGTTCAAAATCCAGAGTCCAGCTGAGCTGACTGCTGACACAAGACGTTGCTCAAACCACATCACAGGGCTTCAGAGTTGCGGGTGCGTCAGTCACATTGTTGAGAAAAATATCTAATATTATATATATAATTCACGCATGGCCCTCCACACAAACAGAAACTAACCCAAGGCATGTCAAAAATGAAGAAAAAAGCTTTTTACAGAACCGGTAGTCCTACATTATATTAAAAATAAAAAAAAACATGTCTTGCCATTGGAATCGAACCTGGGCAGCCGTATCGCAGGCACAGCATCCAACCTCTGAACTACGACACCTGTTGACAGCAATTCGCTAGACCTTAAGATATGGCGTTTGTCAACAATTTAATGCCCGCCGGCGGACCGTCCCCCAATCACGATAAGCTAGTTGGGAATTATGGACATTTAGGTCAAGTTGGGAAGTTAGCCGCTGCCAAAAAAAACACAATGTTGTCAAAAATTAAAATTATGAAATGATCGAATTTAAGTTAATTCCAATAACTATACTTGTATAATCCTACAATCCTAAGTTTTATGCCAAGTGATAAATGCGAATGCCTTAACTTTGATTAATATACCAATGAATATAGCCTTTCATACTCCTTTATTTGCCGTATCTTTAGCAGCCACCAAACCAAACGTCAACAAAACTTTAGCCATAACCATTCTTAAAAACCGTTCTTTCTATTGTTGTCTCTGTTTCTGTTGCATTTTTGGCGATGCCGATGACTAGCACGGTAGCTATTTTACTAAATATAAACTATTGCAGCACAAGACACGCCTCCAGCGACGTCATTGCAGGGCCATGCGAAAAGTGAAATATTACTTTTCTAAACAGTTTTTTTCTTGATCTTGGGTTTGTCTTGGGTTAGTTTGGGTTAGCACCCATTTGGGTTAGCAATAGTTTATTTTTCTTGAGCCCCTATCGAGCGGTAGCGAGCGTAGGGTCATGCGAAAAGTGGAATATTACTTTTCTAAACAGTTTTTTTCCTGATTTTGGGTATGTTTTGGGTTAGTTTGAGTTAGCACCTGGTTAGTTTCTTTGTCCTGAGCCGACGTAGCGAGCGGTAGCGATCGGAGGGCCATGCGAAAAGTGAAATATTTCCTCCAGCGACGTCATTGCAAAATATAATCGGCCTCAGCACGATCCAACAAATTCTAATCGGCTACAGCAAGCGATTGCATTCGATGTCGCTGGAGGCGTGTCTTGTGCTGCAATAGGTTATATTTAGTAAAATCGCAGCACGGTATAAATAAATATATACGGTAGGTTCACTCGAGACAAATTTCCAATTTCGCCGACAGTTTTTAGCTTCGAAGCGAATCCTGATCAATCTGGTTCGTGGCCATCGATGGGTCCGCTACGAGGGAGAATCTACGGTCAGTGTGCGAACGCCTTGACATTGTGTACTGTTGGGTCGCGTTGAAATAAATAATTATTAAGATCGCTACAATGACGAGATATTGTTGTGCGGATAATTGTATTACAAAAGTGGGTGAAGGATTTTAATTTTTTAGATCTCCCAAACACCCTATCAGGTAAGATTTATAAAGACAGTTCTCTAATTGGATATTAGATATGCATGCAGTTTTTCAATTACACGTATAATTGGTTTAACAAATATGTTTTTATTAAATTTCTGTTATTTACCTAAATTTGGATAAAGACAACACTGAGAAAAGAAAACAAGTACGACAAAAATAAAATGCCCGTCACGACTAGCGTGAGCCAAACACCGTTCATATTTTAATAATTGCGAATTTTGCACATGACCTTTTGTGTTTTTAAAACAACGCTTATATTTTAACATTGAATCATTGAAAATATTTCTATTATCCTAGTATAGGGCCTCAAATCGTGAAAAAGTGCATTTGCCACATGACGTCATACGCAGTATAAGATCCTTTACACAAATAATGCACTATATAAAAATCAGCCTTTCCCATTGGTCGATCCGCATGGCCCTCCGCTCGCTTCGCTCGCTACGGGGGCTCAATAAATG
Organism: Pissodes strobi; assembly: GCA_016904865.1. Taxonomy (NCBI): domain Eukaryota; kingdom Metazoa; phylum Arthropoda; class Insecta; order Coleoptera; family Curculionidae; genus Pissodes; species Pissodes strobi. Next base: position 848,045 of record MU181959.1, read on the forward strand.
GAAACTAACCAGGTGCTAACCCAATCTAACCCAAGACATACCCAAAATCAAGAAAAAAAGCTGTTTAGAAACATAATCTTTAAAAAAAAATTTAAAAAAAGCAACGGGGTTTGAACCCGCGTTTTCCAGGTGAGACCCAACGATCTAAACCTCTACACCACGAGAGCTCTTGACAGAAATCGATTGTATCACGCAGACGTATCGTAATACGAGATGGATAGACCAATAGGAGAGGTCGATTTTTACATAGTGCACTCTTTGTGTAAAGGATCTTTAAATGCACATCATACGCGTGAGAGATCTGTTAGTTTATTTACTTAAACTTAATTTTGATTATAAGATATCGGCATCGATTAAAATGACTAAAATAAATTTAAACTAATTGAAACTAACCGAAAGTTGATTGAATGACTAACCAAAACTCGCCAAAAGTAACCAAAACGGGCTTAAAACGTACCGGTACAGGTTACAAAAATTAAAATAAGTTAAAACCAACCAAAAGGAACAACATTTTAACCACTAACCAAAACTAACCAAAAACATTAAATTTGATTACAACGTATCCGAACCGAATCAAATGACTAAAATAAATTTGAACTAACTGAAACTAACAGAAAGTTGATTGAAAAACTAACCAAAAGTAACTAAAAGCACCAAAAAGGGCTAAAACGTATGGGAACAGATTAAAAATATTAAAGTAAGTTGAAACTAACCCAAAGTAACCGAATTTTTTCGACTAACCAAAAACATTAAAATTGGTTATAAAGTATCGGAACCGGTTCAAATGACTAAAATAAATTGAAACTAGCTGTAACAGAAAGTTGATTGCACGACTAATCAAAACTAGCCAAAGTAACCAAAAGCACTAAGGGCTTAAACCTATCTGAACAGATTAAAAATATTAAAGTTAGTTGAAACTAAATTAACCTAATTTTGGCGACTGACATAACTTAACCAAAAACATTTAAATTGGTTACAATGTATCGGTTCAAATGAGTAAAATAAATTGAAGCTAACTGAAAGTAACCGAAAGCTGATTGAATGACTAACCAAAAGTAACTAAAAGCGTCGAAACCGGCTAAAACGTATCGTAATAGATTAAAAATATTGGAGTAAGATAAAATTAGCCCAAATTAACCTAATTTTTGCTACTAACCTAAACTAACCAAAAACAGTAAAATTGGTAATATCGTATCGGAACCGGTTCAAATAACTAAAATAAATTGAAACTAACTAAAATTAACCGAAAGTTAATTGAACGACTAAACAAAACTAACCAAAAGCACCAAAAAGACGAAAACTTAAATCGGAACAATTAAAAATATTAAAGTAAGTTAAAACTCACTTAAATTAGCCGAATTTCGGCGATTAACTAAAATTAACCAAAAACATTAAAATTAGTTGTACTCGTAACGTATTGGAACCGGTTCAAATTCTAAAATAAATAAAACCAACTAAAACTAACAGAAAGCTTATTGAATGACTAACCAGAACTAATCAAAAGTAACCAAAAGCACTAAAACTTATCGGAATAGGTTACAAAAACTAAAGTTAGTTAAAACTAACCAAAACAGGCCACATTTTGGCAACTAACTAAAAGTAACCAGAAGCACCAAAACGTGCTAAAATGTATCGGAATAGTTTACACAAATCAAAGTAAGTTAAAACTAACCAAAACAAACCGAATTTTCGCGGCTAACCAAAACTAATCAAAAGCATTAAATTTTATTATAACGTATCGGAGCCGGTTCAAATGAATGCCTCTGTGGTTTCATGCGAGTGAGTTTTCAAGGTCGCGCCACGACACGGAAATTTTTCCTGAACGTCACGAGACGGTTTATGAAAAATTGATTGTATCGAATCGGTTAGTTTGGGTTAGTAGATCAATAAAATTTCGGTTAATTTCAGTTCCTTTCATTTATTTTCGTCATTTGAACATATTCCGCCCGCATAAACCCTAACCCAAACTAACATGATCTCTCACGCATATGACGTCATGTGTGACAAATGTAGAATAGACTTTTTCACAATTTGATGCCCCATAACAGGAAAACAGAAACATTTTCAGTGTTAAAAGTACTACGGCAGACGTAGCGCGATGAGAGAAATTCTCACAAATGCAGCCAATCACTTGAGAAATGCACCCGATTAATTGGCCATGTTAAAGAAGACGCCAAATAAGTCAGCTAGAGTGAAGGACAGCTCCGCTCGCAAAACCATTTCCGAAAACTGACGATTTCGCAGAAAATGTGAGAGAAATACTCGTAGCGCGAGTAATTCAGTGTTAACACCTTTAAGAAGGTATAAATGTAGTTTACTAGCTTAATATGTCCCTTTTTATATTTAAATTCTCATAATATTTGTCAGATATTTTGAACCTTCTGCTTAATACATGTTTTTAATAAATAAATCAAGTTACAAACTGCCAAATAAATTATTTTAATTAGTATTACCTTTATTTATAACGTTTTTGAATTTAGTATAGGTTCCTATTTTGTATAACTTTGTTACATAATTTTATTCATTTGAATCACGTATTAAAAATTACCTTAATCGCTCTTTGAAATATCATGTATCAAATAATAACCGATGAAATAATTTTGCATCAGCTAATACTTTTTGAATCTCCTCTCACAGACTGCTCGGTGCTGCAGGTAGAGTAAAAACTATTTTTTTACCGTGCTGTTGCCTTTGATCCAAAAACATCAAACGATTTTTGCTGAGTGAATCTACTCGATATTATTTGTACTCTGGCAACGTCATGGCTAATTATATAATTATATATTAATAGATTTTCCTATCTACAAGTGGAGGGTAATTTTTAGGTCTTCATATCCGCACCTTTTTTATTTTTTTATAATTATAAGTTAAAAAAAATTATAATGTTAAAAAGGCATTTCTTTAATTAAATAATATATTTCAAACACTCGTGTTTGTATTTTTACTTTTCTAAACTCTACTCTTAAAAACTACATATTTGAATTGCAACACAAATCACATTTTTGCGTTTTTATTCATCATTTTCAAAGTCCTCTCGGCTGCGAAGGACTTTTGGAAGTGATTTTTCAAGGTCGCGTCACGACACGGAAATTTTTCCTGATGAACGTTACAAGACGGTTTATGAAAAATTGATTATAACGTATCGGAACGTCGTTGTACTCAATTTTTCATAAACCGTCTCTTGACGTTCAGGAAAAATATCCGTGTCGCGACGCGACCTTGAAAAATCACTCGCATGAAACCACAGAGTTATTCGTTGGAACCGGCTCCGATACGTTATAACAAAATTTAATGCTTTTGATTAGTTTGGGTTAGCCGCGAAAATTCGGTTTATTTCGGTTAGTTTTAACTTACTTTAATTTGTGTAACCTATTCCGTTACATTTTAGCACGTTTTCCTGCTTTTGGTTACTTTTAGTTAGTTTTGGCTGGTCACTCAATCAACTGTCGGTTAGGTTCAGTTAGTTTTAATTTATTTTAGTCGTTTGAACCGGTTCCGATACGTTATAACCAATTTTAATGTTTTTGGTTAGTCGCTAATATTCAGTTAATTTGGATTATTTTTAACTTACTTTAATATTTTTCGATACGTTTTAACACTTTTTGGTGCTTTTTGTTACTTTTGGTTAATTTTGGTTAGTCGTTCACTCAACTTTCGGTTAATTTCAATTAGTTTATTTTAGTCATTTGAACTGGTGCCGGTACGTTATAAATAATTTTAATGTTTTTGGTTAATTTTGGTTAGTCGCCAAAATTCGGTTCATTTAAGTTAATTTTAACTTACTTTAATATTTTTATTTGTCCCGATACGGTTTAGCCCTTTTGGTTAGTTGTTCAATCAACTTTCGGTTAGTTTCAGTTAGTTCCAATTTATTTTAGTAATTTGAACCGAATCCGATACGTTATAACCAAGTTTAATGTATTTGGATAGTTTTGGTTAGCCGCAAAAGTTCGGTTAATTTGAGTTACTTTTAACTTACTTTATTTTTTTTTAATACGTTCCGATACATTTTAATCATTTTTGGTGCTTTTGGTTAGTTTGGTTTAGTAGTTCAATGTTCAATCAACTTTCGGGTAGTTTCAATTAGTTTTAATTTATTTTTGTCATTTGAACATATTCCGTCCGCATAAACCCTAACCCAAACTAACATGATCCCTCACGCATATGACGTCATGTGTGGCAAATGTAGCATGGTCTTTTTCACAATTTGATGCCCCATGACAGGAAAACAGAAACATTTTCAATGTTAAAAGTACTACGGCAGACGTAGCGCGATGAGAGATATTCTCACAAATGCAGCCAATCACTTGAGAAATGGCCATGTTAAGGAAGACGCCAAATAAGTCAGCTAGAGTGGAGGACAGCTCCGCTCGCAAAGCCATCTCTGAAAACTGACGATTTGGCAGAAAATGTGAGAGAAATACTCGTAGCGCGAGTAATGCAGTGTTAAGACCTTTAAGAAGCTATAAATGTAGTTTACTAGCTTAATATGTCCTTTTTTATATTTAAATTCCCACAATATTTGTCAGATATTGTGAACCTTCTGCTTTATACATGTTTCTAATACATAAATCAGGTTGCAAACTGCCAAATAAATTATTGTAATTGGTATTACCTTTATTTATAATGCTGCAGGTAGAGTAAAAACTAATTTTTTACCGTGCTGCGGCTTTTGCGTTTGATCCAAAAACATCATACGATTTTTGCTGAGTGAATCTACTCGATATTATTTGTACTCTGCCCGTGGCGTGTGCAGATCATCGGCATCGGTCGTAGCTATATTATAAGTGAGAGTTTTCACATGCAGCGTATCATCCGTTGGACTAGCGGCTAGATCGCGACGGTTGAAATCGTTTTCGACGGCGAAATTCTACGCGCGACCTGACGTTAGCCGAATGTATGAGAATTACCCATGTCTTTGCGGTCCAACGAATTCATTCCAACCGGTCTACTGATGTAGTGGTCAAAGCTTCTGCTTGTTATGCCGGTGACTCGGATCCGATTCCCGCCGGTGGGAATGCATGAGTTTTTAAAATTATGTTTGTTTCTTTTTTAATTCTGGGTTAGTTTGGTTTGGTTGCGCTCCCGAAGCGAGCAAAGGGCCATGCGTGAAGTGAAATATTATAAAACTTTTGACAATCGCCGTCGGGAGCGATTTCGACCAGCGCGACCTAGCCTCTAGTTGTATGTGGAAGCGACGGTGTCATCATCATCTTTATTTATTTAAGCATTGAATTTGTTTTGACAACGTACCTAGGTTAAGTATGCCATTTATACATATATAATAATATATCTGTTGTGTCGCTTGGTGTCAAAGTAAGATATCGATGCTTGGTGTTGTTCCTGCAACGCCGTGGCCAACAGATAGAGGCACCCGTAGGGGGCTGATCTAAACCAACTTAATATCTGTTATATAGGGTTAGTGGTACTGCGTGTTAGGTGAACTTTACGTGGGATACCCCTTCAAAGTCGCTACCGATGTTAATTAGCTAAAAGCTAGGGATGACAGAATGTTTTTTCATGTACTAAATGTTTTTTTTTCTAGGCCTGTCCGACATACGTCCCCATATAGCACTGCAGCCTGTATAGGCTTATTGTGCTGAGCCTGTATGGTTTATGATAGCCACTCCAGTATTTTTGTGTCCTGTACGAGGCCGTACAGGTCTTTTACTGGGTCTTTGATTAGTATCTCTGGGTCTATACTTGGGTGCCCAAAGACGCTAAGTCTTCTGCGGTCCAGTGCCTCGCAGTTGATCAGGATGTGTCTGGCTGTTTCCGGTTCCTTATTGCATAGTCTGCAGCATAGATAAATATTAAGGTCTGCAGTTAAGGTCTCCGATATACAGACCCCATCTTGTCAGGTGTACCTTTAGGGGTGCATGACCGGTCAAAAGACCGGTTATGATTCGTAACCGATCTCTGCTCATGAGTAGCAGTTTTCCGGTTCTTTTTTGCATGAAAGGCCAATAAATTCCTTTCCATGGTTTTGCCTGGGGGTTTCAGCCCAGTAACGTCGATGTTCTTCTCGAATCCAGTCTTTGATGTGGCTCCGGGTCATACTTTTTGGTATTCCCAGAGCCGGTTCTGGGCCGATTAGTTTTGTATCTGATCCTCTCCTGGCGAGTTCATCAGCTTTCTCATTGCCTTCGATCCCTCTGTGTCCTGGCACCCAGATTAGTCTTACCGTATTCCGGTCTGCCAGGGTTTGTAGTTCTTCAAGACATTCCCACACCAGTCTTGAGGACACTTCCTGGCTCAGTAGAGCTCTTAGTGCCGCATGACTCTCCGACAATATTAGGATCCGCCGATTGTTTGTGGCCCTCCTATTATTCTCTATGGCGCACTGAAGTATGGCGTATACCTCTGCTTGGAAAACAGAAGCATACATACCCAGTGCATAGTATTTGCTATGGCTTTGACTAGCAGAATAGACTCCTTATCCAGTACCAGTTGCAGTTTTTGACCCGTCTATGAACCTGGTTTGGCCCTGCCTTCTGATAGCTGTTAGTCCATTTTCCCATTCGGTTCTACTTGGAAACTTCACCTCGAATGATCTATTAAGACAGTATCGCTTTTGCATGTGGTCCGTTTTCATGTTTAAAACATCTCCCCCTACAAGATCAGCGATTGCCATGTGTCCCGTCCTTCTAGTAACGGTGATTGTTTGCTGCAGTCTATGTACCCCCAGCCTGGCCTCCCCCTTATCACAAAGTGTATAGGCGGGATGTCCAGGAGGGTCTCCACGGCCGCAGTTGGAGTAGTCCGCATTGCCCCCGTCATCCCTAGACAGGCGAGTCTCTGTAACTTGCCCAGTTGTGAAATCGCGCTTCTCTGTTGGGTCTTGGGCCACCACACCAGAGAGGCGTATGTTAGGATAGATAAGAGGTCATAATATTAAAATGGACGATTACACTATATACAACATAGAACCATTGTTAAACGAAAACTATTATATGTGAAGACTTAATGATTAAGTCTTAATCCTATATGATTGTAATTGTATTAAGGCGCATGGATCGAGTCACGCCCGCGGCTCCGGCTGCGGAGACATGGACGCTTCAGTAGGCAGAAATCGAGTGAGTTAGATGATAGATGCGACAAGCGGGTACGAACAGTGTAAACTTTGTAGTCTCGGTCTCGAGCCGCGAGTCATCGAGCCAGCCCATGGCCGTCATACGTGTTCCATGTCTTTACGTTCTAGCAAAACTTCTCTAACGCCTCGGTGGTGTTATAGGCAGGGTGCTTGACTGTCATTCCTGCGCTGCGAGTTCGATTCCCGCCGGTCGCGACAGATGTTTTGTTTACCTTTTTTTTAAAGATGTTTTTTTTATTATTTTACCTTTTCCTTAATTTTGGGTTAGTTTCTGTTAGCCTTGGGTTAGTTTTGGTTAGCACTTGGTTAGTTCATGTTGATTGAGCCCTCGTAGCGAGCGAAGCGAGCGGAGGGACATGCAAAGCCATAATAATACCCCGGCTGTTGAATCGTAACTTGGGATTTAGCCTCTCGTCTCGTCTAGTTACAATATGTGCTAGCACAACAAACGAAAAAATTGGCGCCAGATTTCTCGTTATGTTCCTCAGCTGGCTCGCGGCTCAACGGCTCGAGACTACCAGGTTTACACTGTCCGTACCCGCTTGTATAGATGCGGTGGTGTTTGCGCATTTATATTCTGTGCAGCTCCTACCCCCTTGTCCGAACACGGGTGGATGGCCAGTGGCCAGTTGGGCAGAAGTCCCGCGCATTACCCGCAGGTCGTGAACTGCTGCTTTCCTGATACGAGTAACTTTTTATTTGTTGGAAAGTTGCTTTTAAAAGTTAGCTAGGATTGGGTTTCGAAATATTTTAGGGTGTTTACTGTGTTCCCGAGGGATCTAAGCTGCTTTTAAAACAGTGTTATTTCGCGATGTATGGTGCCGTATGTAGTATGGTATTCGGGGCTGTACCTGTTATCTGCAATATTGGCAGTGAGCGACGACACGACCCTCGGATCTGTTTTTCAAAGAACCTACATGTGTGGTTATCGATTATAGCCCACGCATGCTGGTATTCAGTACTAACACGATCCCGCAGGGTGAGGGAAAATGCTGCCCTTAGGTAGCCATTTTGCATAACTTGCAGCTTTCTTTTGTGGCATTTTGCCACCGAACACCATACCGGGGCACCATACATCAGCGCTAGCCGGATGATTGCACGGTAGAGAGTGAGTTTACTTGCAAGACTCAGAAATTACCTGCCCGCTACCAAAGTCCTAATTCCTTTCTAATTCCCTCTTTCTTTCTGACCACGGCTTCAATGTGTTTGCTAAAGCGGCGGAGTCGCGGATGCTGTGACTTTATCGCTACATTCCATTCGTGCGCGCGCACCTGCGCGTCATGTCTTCGTGATGCAACCAATCGTTTGTATGTGCCCTGGTGGTCTAGGGGTTTGCACGACTAGCCTTCACTTCGGCGACTCGAGTTCAAACCCCATCGCTGTTTTAAATTTTTTTTTAAGGTTATATTTCTAAACTGTTTTTTTTCTTGTTTTTGGGTATGTCTTGGGTTAGATTGGGTTAGCACCTGGTTAGTTTCCTTTTCTTGAGCCCCCGTAGCGAGCGGTAGCGAGCGGAGGGCCATTCGAAAAGTGAAATATGGCATGGAATGTAGCGATACTGTCACAGCATCCGCGAGTAAGCGGCGGTGGACGGTGTATTATTGTTGTTATAGTCCCGAACTGCAGTTGCTTGGCCATCGTGTCATTTTTGACGTCTTTATTAGTAGAAATCCAATTCAAAGCGCTGTCGCAATTTTTGCTAGTGGACCCAAAGAATAAACTTTATTCATTGAGTGAACCTTGAAGAATTTTGTTAATATCATAGCGACCAGTCAACAAAAGTAGTGTCGAAAAGAGGCTTTGCGCGTCGATAATATATTAAAAAAGCGTCTAGGTGCACAAAAATGGATTTCGATTTCGAAGCTTCACACATGCTCAGTTGTTGACACACATTTGGCAAAAAGATTTTAGCAGTGCTCTTAGATTGGCTTTTAAGTTTCTTTACACAATAGAGCACTATGTAAAAATCGACCTCTCCTATTGGTCGATCCATCTTTTATTACAATCGTGATGCAATCAATTTGCCACAAGTTCTCTCGTGGTCGAGAGGTTTAGATGGTTGGTTCTCACCTGAGCGGCCCGGGTTCACACCCCATTGCTTTTTATTATTTATTTTTTAAGATTATGTTCCTAAACAGTTTTTTTTCTTCATTTTGGATATGTTTTGGGTTAGCATCTGGATAGTTTCCCTTTCTTGAGCCCCGTAGTGAGCGAAGGGAGCGGAGAGCCATACGGATCGACCAATAGGAGAAAGGGATTTTTACATAGTGCTCTATATGTGTAAAGGATCTTAATACGCCGTCCACAAATGCTCAAATCACGGCCACCTATACGACACTGGCCGTGCTCAAATGAGGAAGTTAGCTTACGTTTGCCATATCGTCTGTAGGAGGCACCTAGATATTAAATTAAACTGGCCCAACGTCTAGCCGCTGACGTTTTATTAATTTACCTTTTTCCTTAATTTTGGGTTAGTTTCTGTTAGCCTTGCGTTAGTTTTGATTAGCACTTGGTTAGTTCTTGTTGATTGAGCCCCTGTAGCGAGCGGAGAGACATGCAAAGCCATAATAATGCCCCGGCTGTTGAATCGTAACTTGGTATTTAGCCTCTCGTCTCGTCTAGTTACAATATGTGCTGCTGACGGTAACTGACTGTCCATATGGTATTATCATGGCTTTGTATAGCGCTCCGCTCGCAACGGGAGCTCAATCAACAAGAACTGACCAAGTGCTAACCAAAACTAACCCAAAATTAAGAAATAAAGGTAAATTAATATAAAAACAATAATTCTTAATTTTGGGTTAGTTTTGGTTAGCACTTGGTTAGTTCGTGTTGATTGAGCCCCCGTAGCGAGCGGAGGGCTATGTAAAGCCATAATAATACCATATGGATAGTCAGTTACCTTCAACGGCTAGACGTTAGTATTACATTGGCTAGTTTTTGAAAGCGCTACTTGTATTGCTGTAATCGCGGAACTGCGGGTTCCATAATTGAACATTTACGGATAACGAGACAATGTCGTTTTCATTCCTGCCTGCGCGCCATGTCTTCGTGATGCAAGATGCAACCAATCGTTTCGTTTGTATGTGCCCTGGGTGGTCTAAGGGTTTGCATGATTAGCCTTCAGTTCGGCGACTCGAGTTCAAATCCCGTCGGTGTTTTAAAAAAAAAATTTAAGATTATATTTCTAAACTGTTGAACTGTTTCTTGTTTTTGGCTATGTCTTGGGTTAGCACCTGGTTAGTTTCCTTTTCTTGCGCCCCCGTAGCGAGCGGGAGCGAGCGGAGGGCCATTCGAAAAGCGAAATATGCGAAGGAATGAAATGATATTGTCGGAGTATCGTTAAGACTGCCATGCAATTGACTGCAATTGAACGGCATGGCAGTCCGGCTAGATGCTAATCCTGGTATCTAATATCAATCCAATATCTAATGCCATCATATCATATATTTCTTTTTAAGTTTATGCATCATATGAATGCCATCCATCATCCATCTATGATGCATATACAAAATATGGATACAAGTTGGTGGTATACTAGGAACAGTCACATTTTACATTTCCCAATAATTTTAGATGTTATAATCTGAATACTGAATACGTATTTTACCTTAAAACATTAGCCTGAATTGTGAAATGTTTAAATTTGGAACGTGATTCTATAAATACGTCAAACAGCCAAACAACAAAATTATTTAAAAAGCATACATACATAAAACCTTGATAAAATAAGTGGAAATTTTTCCGCGTCGAAACGGACCGGAAACAGTCGATAGTGCTTACCTTGAAGTTTTCAACCAATGAGAAGATTTAAAAGGGAAGCTTCCTCCTTTACTCGGTTTTGGTCTTGCGTTTTACAAGTTTCTGTCTTTCTTTCTCGTTACCGTTTCGCTTGCTAACGTACGTCGGCGTGCACGCTCCACATTTTTGCTTATTTTTTTTGGTATAAAGTTGAGAAAAAACATAAAGAACACTTTAATAATGGCAGATACCGAATCACCAAAGACGTAAGTACGAAAAATGGCTTCAGTTTGTTTCCTTGTGAGTAATAATCTAATTAATGCCTGCCTTTGTTTTGGCGGTATAGAAAGCAAAATGGCGGTTCAATGCTGTTGATCTGATAGGATTAGTAATATGGTAGGTGATGTTAAAAAAAACAAAAGCCGGTACAACGTGTCGTTTGGCTAATTTTTCCTCATTGTTTTTATCTTTTTTTTTAAGTTTGAGGCTGTATGTTTTCTACCTATTTTTATTTGCTATTGTTTTTCTTTGCAAGCGTGGTAGCTAATGTGCCTACCTATTTTGGCGCCTATTTTATGAAAACATTTAATTTCTTACCACAAATGGGTTAAATGTTTCATTGATTTTAATTGAGTTCTGATTTGTAAATTGATATCTTAATTAATTTGGATTAGTAATCCAATTTTCGCACATGTGAATGAAATGCGGTTACAATTACACGATTATAACTAAGCACCTGATTTTATTTTAAAGTATAAATGTTGATTATATTATGTTAAAAGGTGGAATAGATGAACATCACATTTTCCCTGACATAGACATAAAGTTAACGACCCACGAAATTTCGATTTTTTTTTTAGTAGAAAGCTCATAGAACAGTAAGATAAAAAAAAAATCTGCGGATCCCCCCACATTTGAGCTGAAGAAAAGTCCACAAAGTTCTAGTTGTGAGGATAATTGACGTAGAACGGCGAACTTTCCCTACTATTTTCCCGGGTGTAACGTGAAAATAAGACATATTAGGAATTAGTGGCCATAATATATAATTTGATTTGTGCATATTTCATTTTATCACTACAAGAAAAATAAAAAGATTGTGGGAATTGTAATAATTTGCAAATATACAATATACGTATAACATTATAAACAATTGGAGAAAAAATTATATGTTCAACTCGGCAGCAAAGTAGATTGACTGCCTTAGCTGAATTCCTATGCTATCAACTATCAGCCGTGGCAGTCAATCTACTACTTTGCTGCCTGGTAAAACAAAAAACTATTTTGGACTTAATTTGTGATTTGTATGACCCACGACTTCTGAGTTCTAGTTTGTTCTGTTTAAGGTAAGTTTTCAAACCAATGAAAGAAAAGTGCAAAATTCTGTGGGTCGTGAACTTTACCAGAACCTTAACATTATTTCATGGGCAAAATGTTTATACATTCTAATAAAAATAACAAACGAAAATTGATCTGGGTTAGTTTGGGTTAGACTGACATCTCTTTTCGTTTTTGCGTGATCATATTGCAGAATTTTGAAAATTGTGATGTGATAGTACCTAGGTATATAAGTAATAGACAAATAGGTATATGCAGATAGTTTGAGTTGAAAAGTTCTCAGGGGATGAAAGTGAAAATAAGAAAAACTTCACATCAGTTTGAAAGGAACATCCTAATATCATTGGTCAAACTAGCCTAGCTTAAATTCAGTTTTTAGTTATTCAGTTACATTAAATATTTGTCAGCTTTTCAACTGTTACCTAATGGAATAAATTGTTTCCTTAGGTACTGGTTTGAATTTGATTTTTAATTCTAAACTTCATCACTTAACAGTAAATAAATATAAGTAGGATACCTAGGGTAATTTTTTAGGATGCGGGATTTAGCCGTTTGTACAAAGTTTTTGTAAAAATAGTTATAAAACATAGTAGTAGTGTAAGTTGGCAGATATGTGCCAATTAAACCTCAAAACGTTGTTTTTTTTTTAATTATAAATCTGCATATCAAAGGTAAATAGTGGTCTTGTTTATTTTGAATTGACAAGTCATTTACAGTTATTTATGTATTTTTTAAATTAATTATAGTGTTGAATCAACTGTTGATGAAAAGAAGGTGGAAGAAAAGGAGAAGGTAATTGAAAAAGTAGCAAAAGATGATGCCAAGGTTGAAGAAAATGGAGAAAAGGCAGAAAATGGGGACTCAAAAGAGGAACCAAAAGAAAAATCTGATGATAAGAAAGAATCAGTTACAGGTAAGACATTTAACTAAAATTGAGTCACATTTACAGAGGTCATTGCTCTCTATAAAATAAGGAACACTTCATGATAGGAATTTTCCAACAAACTTCTTTTTAATATAATAGGTACAGGGTCATTAAAATAATTTTAAAATATTGCTAAATCAATCACTTCTAGGGGAAATGAGATAAAGCCCTAACATATGTGCATTAATTCATGATTCACTGGAAAAATGTACTCATTTTCAGATTTTATAAATTATTTTTAATGCGGAATCAAGTTATTTTATGAAACATTTGCCAGATCACATCTACAAATTCTGTTCTAATCTCTAGAGCTCATAGTAGTCGAGTAGTGATGAGCAAAGCAAGACCAAGACTTGCATGGTCTTGACCTTGCTTTTAAACAGGGCGTAAAATAAAAAATAATCAAGACAAAACAATAAAATAATCCCATGATATTATCATACAAGTTGCAAAAGTCTTGGTCTTGCTTAATAACTAATTATATTCATTTTAATTCAAAATTTATTGTATGTGGTGGTTTACTATGTATTTGTAGTGTACTATGTCAATTGTTTGTATTTTTATAATGACTTATTGGAAGCATCTTAGATGCATTTACTTCAGACATTACTTTTTCATAGCTTGTGATCTTGATGGCAATAACCACTAAGACCAGTCTTGTTCATCACTATAGCCTAGTTACGTTAAAAAGCTGAATTTTACCAAAGATCCAAGATGTCCTTATTAGTAAAGATAGATATATGGGGTGGTCGCTAGTGCTGTAAATATTCAGGTGATTTTGATACCCAGATCATACAAAATCTGATGAAAATAGTATTTGGATTATTCATCTGATTCCATATTAATAGCTTAAATACAAACTAGGAACAAGGTAAATGACTGAGGGATAAATAATGAATGAATGCATCTGGGAATGCCCTAAATTCTTTTTATATTACATGATATTGGAAACATTTTGAATTTAATTATCATGTCTTTGTATCATGTTTTCTTGCTAACATAGGTATAAAATATCCTGCTGTCGCTGAAAACAAATATTTTTCATACGCTCTAGAAAATTCATAAAATAAAAATATTGTGTGTACAGGGTGGCTCGAATTCGTGTCTATGTATGGGGAACTCGAAAACCGTAAGAGATACAGTGTCGGTCAAATTAAGGCAAAATTGCGCATTTAAGTGCCTAACAATATGCCGTTTAGAAAGTTTTAAAATTCCGAGTATTTACGGAGATATCCGGAAAAACCCGAAATTTTGAAAAATAGTTTTATTTTTTTCCTGGGCTTATTTAAAAACGGATTTCAAATCTAATTGCACTTTTGCATTGCCACTTTTTCCGCTCTATCCAATGATGATATCCAGTTTGAAATCCGACGTTTCGTCTTCAAGGGATCATCATCAACTGTCTTTTTTTAAATACGAACTTTAATTTTTTTTAATCGTTTTTCAGATGGTATTGGCGTTATTAATATGACTATGTGTTTTTTTTTTTTTTAATTTTTTTTAATTTTTTTTTTTATTATTTTTATTTTATATATTTTGCTTTGGCGTGGTTTTAAATAATTTAAGGTAGGTACTTTTGAAGTTTTCATATTCTACAAAAATATTTTATTTGTTTTTTGCATTAAGTGGCAAATTGGAGCCCCTGTTAAAAATTAAAAATAGTAAAATTATTTTTTACGAGAATATGGTCATGAACTATTACTCAAACAAGTTGCTTAGTGCATTTTATTTATAAGCAAAATCCCAATAGGTGTTTTTCCATCAAAGTTCCTATAGTATCACGTAGTATGATTATAAATGTATTAAATACATTTTTTAATTAGTTTAAAGTTGGGAATATTTTATCTTTGTAGTAAGCAACTTGTTTGCCATATTCTCGTAAGAAATAATTTTACTATTTTTTATTATTAATACGCTCCAATTTTCCACTTAATACAAAAAACAAAATAAAATATTTTTATAGAATATAAAAATTTCAAAAGTACCTACCTTAAATTATTTAAAATTACGCCAAAGCAAAATATATAATTAAAAAAATTATAATAAAAATTTAAAAAAATAAACAAATAAATAAAAAAAAACACATAGTCATATTAATAACGCCAATACCATCTGAAAAACGATTAAAAAAAATTAAAGTTCGTATTTGAAAAAAGAAAGTTGATGATGATCCCTTGAAGACGAAACGTCGGATTTCAAACTGGATACCATCATTAGATAGAGCGGAAAAAGTGGCAATGCAAAATTGCAATTCAATTTGAAATCAGTTTTTAAATAAGACCAGGAAAAAAATAAATCGAATTTTCAAAATTTCGGTTTTTTCCGGATAACTCCGGAAAAACTCGGAATTTTAAAACTTTCTAAACGGCATATTGTTAGGCACCTAAATGCGCAATTTTGCCTTAATTTAACCGACACTGTATCTCTTACGGTTTTCGAGTTCCCCATACATAGACACGAATTCGAGCCACCCTGTACAAATCTTAAAAAAAAAAACTCCTACATATCAGTTGAGCATTCTGAAATCGGAGGTTGTGAGTTCAGACACCCCAAAACTGACAATAATTTGCCAGGATTTTCTTGACCCCTTTAAAATAGTAGGTATATGGTTCCCTTGTTTCCTATAATTTTTGCTATAGTAATTTACGTCTAGTTTCATATATTTTATGTTCTTCTATTATTGCATTTGTACAAATACAATAGTGGAAAGAACATGAATAAAGATATAAGTAGTTATGTTTCATGTGTGCTTGTTTTTGGAATTTGTTTTTAGATTTATTTTAAATAATTTATCATATGTTAAATAAGAAATTACTTACTTGAAGTTTTGTTCCTTATTTTGATGGGAATGTGCCTCTAAGTATATTACTTTATTTTAATAACAGTGTAAAACAGAAGGGGAACATTGTCAAAGTAAGATTATTGATTAATCCAAAAGTTCTGCTGACAAAATTACATTGTAAAATAGGTACTTGTGCATTTATTTAAGGCCTATTTTCTCATCTCAGAATTGATGCCTCAGTTGTAGTGCTTATTCTTTTTACTAGCAATATCTAACAAGCAAAACATAACAAATGAAGTTTGTGTACTATTTAATAATTTATATGACAGTTTCCCAGTGATGTGAAAAATTTCGCTAGGGGTGGGCTTTGCAAATGACGGTAGATGCCGGACTAATGAGTTTTACCATTGTTATGTTTGCAAAGTTGGTTGCCCTCTGTGCGGTAGATTATGAGAGCTGAGGGATTCTGGATTTTTATGTTGCTGAGATAATATTGAATGCTTATTTTGGTAATTTTTTAATTGACTTGTCAGGTCGATTTTGTCGTTTTTTCCTCAGAAACCCACAAAGGGATAGTGGAGCAAATAGGGGTGCTATAATAGGTATAAAAAATAGAAAATATTCAGTTTGCAAAGACGAATTTTGTTAGAAATATGTGTTGTTTTTATAAATATTCCAGTGGCGTAACAAGTTTAGGGAAAAAGGGCTCCAGTGTCCCATTGGAGTTGATTAATTTTGTATAATTTTACTAATATTTCACTCTGTGCATGTCCCACCATTCGCTTCGCTCGCTCTGGGCGTGCGACCTAACAAAACTAATCTAAGGCATGCTCAAAATTAAAAACAAAATAATTTTAAAAAATCTGAGAATCCACTACATTTGAGTCAAAAAAAAGCCCCCAAGTCCGAGTTTTGACACAAATTTCCAGCACCACTTCTCAAAAGCACTAGAAAAATATAGTCAATTACACACCCGAATATCAATTAATTTTTATTGGCATGCCTTAGGCTAGTTTTGTTTGGTTGCGCCTCCGAAGCAAGCAAAGCGAGCGGAGAGCCATGCGCGAAGTGAAATATTAGTAGAATGATAAAAAAAATCATCAACTGCAACGGGGCCCTGTTGCTCTTTTTCCCTAGCCTTGTTACGCTACTGGAATATATATAAAAAACGCTCGACTATTCCGCAAGGCAGTTGCTTACTATTAGGTTTCCGCCAATAAAAAACCATCTAAAAATTACGTGAAAACACCCAATTTACGTGTTTCTATCAAGTAAAAAAATTGCTCTTAATTTATCCTAGCACTCGAGTTAGCTAAACCAGATCTAAATAGTTATACACATTTAATTTTTAATCTCAAATGGCATATCTGTGTGTACATATATTTGACATAACTGTTTCGCACACAATGTGAAATAAGCCTTAAAGCCTTACAAAAGATTTCTATTCAACATCACATAAACCAAATTTGGGTAAACCATGTGTCTTATAATCACAAAAACCCTAGTTTATTGTTAATTGGAAATAATCTAAATTTAAATGTGGTAATAAAATGCAATTCCAATAAATACCAACAGGTATAAAAAAAAAACAAGCCTTGGGGAAAATTGTTAACAAAAATGATCTCCCTAAGACACATATTCTAAAATCAAAATATATACAAAAGAACATTTTAACTACTACTATGACCCAAAGGAAATAAACCTAACCCCAACCATAAGACCACTTTTCACTCAACTGCTTTGCAATATCTTCATTGATTTTCATGTTTTTTCAGGCATTTGGTATTTGAAACTGTCAAATATTCCAATTGGGTTAGTTGGCCGTTTTTGAGCTGATTTCAACATGTAAATAATATACTTAAATATTTTTTTATATATAATAGAATAAGATATTATGTAAGCAAAGTTATTTTTTTATATTATTTACACACTTTATTAGTATATACTACATTTCCTACATTACTGTTTAAAAAAAAGGTTTTTATGCTGAAAAAATAGTGTACTTTTTCTGTAGAGTAATGTAATGTTTTCGAGTCTGATACTGGCGATAGGAATGATAGTATTGACAGTACAGACTGGGATTCTGATTTAAACCACACAAGCGGCGCTGAAGAAGTTTTCAAAAAAGAAACTTATTAATACTATTTTTTATTTTATATATTTGTATAATCTACATTCTAGGTACAATCTAAGTTTCAATTTTTTGAGAGAGCTGTTTTTGGGTGATATACAAAAATTTGATTTTTATCTTAATCGTAATTTGCTGCACGTCTACAAAAAAAAACGATAAATGTAAAAATTCATTATTTGTTGCTACTTTTCATAAAGAAACACGAACAGGGGGGCTCATTAGGTGAAGAGAAGGAAGATTTCTATTATAAATAAGAAAATAAGAGCCATGACACACACCGCGGTTTTTGCAGAATCGGCTGCCGACTCGGCGCGTATAATATAGTTTGCAAATGGGGAAAAACACACGGCGGCGATTGACGAGTCGCTGCTTGTTAGCCGCCTCGACACATCACCCGATGCATGCGCCGCGCAGCGGCAAAAACAGCTGTGTGTGTCATGGCAGCCGATTCGGCAAAAACCGCTGTGTGTGTCATGGCTCTTATGCTTAGGCAAATGTTGGGTGGATCTTAGAGAAAAATAGTTTTATATGTATACAATGTGGTCCAAAGTAGTGTGGCAGAGTTGATTGTGTTAATGACATAACTAGTGATGCACGTTCCGAATATTAACATCAGAAGTTACGGTAATATTCCGTAATATTACCAGTAATTACAGAGTAACATTTCTTTGTTACCGTAACATTCCCTAAAAGTTTCGGTAAATTTCCTGGTAATATTCTGTATAATGTTATGTACTCGGTAAAGTTCGCCGCGTTTTAAAACTCATAACGGATGTCTTTTTTTGTATTTAAGTTGAAAATTTGTATTGGACTGTGATGAAAGTTTTAAGTGCAATTATTTTGTATGTTATTAAATTTTTTAAGCCATCTAATTAGGGCAATTATCATTTATTTTAATGAATCTCTGTTCTCTCAATGAATTTGTCCGTTCTCCTTGCATGTTTTAAAAAGATAGCTTTTTCGACGCTGTTTAGCAATATTACCGAAAATTACGTAATATTACCAATATTCGTACCAAAAAATAAATTGCCAGTAACTTTGCATCTCTAGGCATACCCATAAATAATTATTTCGTTCTTCAGTGCTGCATATAGTGTATCATTTATCCTGTTTTCATAATAATAATTGTAATCTGTAATTGCCAACAAAACGTTACAGTAATAAAAAGCAACATCAGTGGAAAGTATCTAGTGTAAAAAGACAGTTTTTCTATTTAAAAAGTAACTTAAAGCTTGATAAAATATGGTAAAAATCCTTTTTAATAGATTGACATTTTGAACACTCTCCTATTTTGTTTTTTAATAATCTTAAACTTTTCGTATTCGTATATAGACTGAAAAAGCCGAAAACCGGAAAGATGTTACTTCCTGCTAAATCGGGAGTTATTCTTAGAACACCGATGGGAAAGTGCATGTCATTTTTCTCTAAATCAAAACGATACAAATATTTTATGTTTCATCTGGAAATGGACCTGCTAATTAACATTCTACATTGTATAGATGGATAAACACATAAATATAATTTAATTTATGTTACTTACATTTTATATGATGGTAGTTTATGTTATTTCAAAGCTAATACTAGTTCAAGAACAATTTGTAGAAATGCCAACCTTCCTAGAATTCATACTTCTCTTAAAATAGCTATTATATCATGTTCTAACCTTATTAACAATGATTGCTCAACCAAAGCAAACATAATAATATTATAGTTATAAATAAAATATGTTCATTTTAGTGAAACTACTATTTTAGCAAACTATTATACCTGTTAGAAATATTTATTCAAGTGGCTTTCCTTAAAATGTAGTTACTGACGCTGGTACATCACTTCTTTGGGTTAATGACCCATTCATATCCAAGGCATTAATTTTACATGGAGATACTTGAATAAAATATTAACTAATATTTAAAATACATCTTAATTATAGATGTTTTTCAAATGTAAGGTCATTCATGTAATTAACAATGACAATGAGTAAATGTTAATGCAGGTTCTCTATAGAGAAATCTATTTCATTTGAAATCGTCATGCGTTAGAGGTGCAGGTGCCAGCCTCTGACTTGGAGTCAAACTGTCAAATTTTAAATGGAATACCCTGTATATTACTGCATATTTGGATTTTGCAGAGGGTTCTAGACATATTTCATAAATAATGTCCTATACCTACCTCCAACTGTTTTTGAAATATTGACAGTTGAAAATCGATTTACCAAGTTTGACAGCCTGTGAAATCTAAACAACTAAAGATAGAGCAAAATGGTTTGCACTTTCCTATCTTGGTTTTTCATAAGCTACCGTTTAACACTAATTTTTTATTTAACCGAAGGTTAAATTGAACCGGAATTTCTTAACCTCTGGTTAAATAAAATATAGTGTCAAACGATAGCTTATGCAAAACCAATCTTTAGCCGTTTAGATTTTACACGCTATCCAACTTGGTAAATGGTCAATTTTCAACTGTCAATATTTCAAAAACAATTGGCGATAGGTATACATGAAATATGTCGAATTCTCTGCTAAACCCAAATATGCAATAATATACAGGGTGTTCCATTTAAAATTTTACAGTTGCTTGTCGAAAATATTAACAAATATTCTCATAAGTTAAATCGGGTCAGAAAAGATCGCCCCGTCTCTGTCTAACACATTATCTCTTATGGAGAAAATCTAGATTTGTTGATGTATTGATAAGTGTGATACATCATTGGTTTTGGGAGACCAAAGGCTTCTAAAAAATTAAATAAAAAATGCAGGTCCGTATTTTAAAAAATGAAGTTGATGATGGGGGCCCGGATATGAAACGTCAGATTTAAAATTTGACACTGCCATTTTATAAAGGGGAAAAAGTGGCAATGATAATGTTAAATTTATTTTATATTATCACTTCAAATAAAGTCAGCAAAAATAAAAATAAAATAGCTGCTTTTCGGTTTTTTATGAATATCTCCGGAACTATTCGGAATTTTTTAAATTTCAAAACTGCATCTTGTTGGGCATCAAATTGCGCAACTTTGCCTTAATTTAACCGATTTCGTGTCTCTTACGATTCCCGAGATCCCCATGCATGCACTCGAATTTGTAGCACCCTGTATATACATATATATAAATATGTTTTATAGAGTGCTTTTAGAGTACCAGTCAATAGGGAACTTGAATTTTTTTTTATTCCTTTAATATATTTGCCTACCTATAGAGACAGCACACACCAAATATCAGCCCTCAAATCGCAATATTTAATTTGCAATAAACAATAATTAAAGTTGTGACCGCAAGCTATTCATTTTAAACGGCACGTGACGTCACGCCGCTCGTGCGATCGGGAGGAAGTGATTGACATATTATCTTAGAATGTCAGTGAAGGTAGTAGGGCAGCCATAAGTATTAAAATATTTACGTTTATTACTGCTTGTCGTTGAATTCCGAGGGTGTTTGTTAGAATTCGTGTTGATTTCTACTTTAATATATGCTTTAATATTAATAATAATTTAATAATAATGGAAGCAACACAAACTTATTACCTGTTAGTTTTAACACCGCGAACTTCGGCAAGAGAAAAACTTTCGGCGTTTTTTATGTGAGACGCCACAATAAACATATTCACTAGTCATAAATTGTCAGACTGGCCTTTAAAAAAACCGCCGTCAGTCATTTTGAAAGATTAAGACTAAGACCTTAGAGGAATATTCCTCTATGACTAAGTCGTTCTCTGCTCTGCCGTCTGTCAGGCGCGACGACAAACGAGCTACTTGACGTCACAACCGGTCCCAGCCGAGGACTGCGCATTTCAATAATAATTTGAATTATACAGTTTTTAATTGCTTATATTTATTATACAAAAATAAAAAAGTTAGTTTTTTGTGAACTGTGGTTCTTTTAATAGTATTAAATTATGTTTGTGAGTAATATTGAGGCTATTGCAATCCTTACGTCAGGGCTTTGCCCTAATTATTTTGATTTGCATTATACAGCCCTTTATTTAGAATATTATTCCATTAATACTAAAACTACAACTGCAGCGTCAAATGCATTTAATACTCATATTACATGAAGAGAAGATATTTGTTGATTTGATTCAATAACTAATCGTAAAATTTGCCTTTTTCACATTTCAGATAAATGCAGTATCAAGAGGAAATCAACTGGAGACGCTGTTGATGGCAAAGCTGGAGAAACTACACCTGAAAAGAAAGCTAAGGTTGATACTGCCCCAGTAGAAGCAGAGGCGAATGGTGAGGTCACGGAAGCGGAAGCAGCAGCTTAGTTTCATACCTACTAATTTTTGTTCAATTAGCTTTTGTTTGGTTCATAATTACCTAAATAGCTTTGATAAAGTTGTAACATCAAAAAATTATTAGACAAACTAAAGCTAATTTGGTGTGTATTTTAAGTTCAAAACTTAGTTTCGTATGTGTATAATGATAGGGTTAGATTAGGGATATCTGCAGGTGCTGGCCACTTTGAGTCAAGAAAGAAATGACCTAAAGCAATGCAATAGAATATATGTTGTATTGAAAACTGTAAACACCGTTTATTTTTCTATTGTCAAAAATGCTATAAAAGTTCTGTTAAGCTGAATGTTTAAGCGGTTGAACTAGCTACTAAAAACCTTCTGGATTGGTGATCAACAGATTTGGTACACTCTTGGTTTCCTTGCGATGAAATTATGGAAAGATTAAAATAAATGTTGTTTTCAAAGTTATAATTCAAATCGCTAGCACCTTTCCGAAATGTTATTTTATTTATTTAAAATGGACAAGAATATAGTGTGGTTTTTTCTATATCTAAAAAATTAATAAGCTAAAAGCGTGCGGAGATATTGTTATAATTATTCAGTAAATAAATTTAGACTGAATAGTCCGGAGGTGTAACATTGTTCAGGAGTTTTTTTAGATACTCTCCAAACCTGGAAACGATTTTTCTGCACACAACTGTGACAAAAAGTGGCATGGTGTTTCTAAAGATACACACACACACACACACCACACCAAACAATTTAATAACCGATGACTGCATGTGAGATGGAAGGTAGTTGAGTGCAAATGGCCCATTACAAATGTGAAGCTGTTTAAAACGGTCTTCAAAAGAGCTCTCGAATTTTTATTAAATTGCAATGAGCATAGCCTTAATCAGAGTACAAAACTAATGATAATAATTTCTTGCTTGATCCAAAGAGATGACCCTAACATTAGACAAATATTTTAAACAGAAAAATGTGACGATTTAATTTTAGAAATTGCATTTATTTTAGTTTTTTGGCATTCTACTTGGCATGCCGTTGTGAATATTCTTTTGTGGTATTTGTCAGAATAGATGCCAAAAAGTTATATGCGGTTTTCATGAAGGCAGTTATTCGCATGGACGCCTCTTGGCACCAGTCAGGATTGAGCGGGGCAAAATTTTAAATGCGAGTAGTTTCCATGAAAACCATTCTTTAGTGGTGCGATTGTACTTATTCAATTTGTATGTTCTGTAGAATGACTTCTTATTGAATTGAATTTGACAGGCAAGTCTCTAAGGATGTCCAGTGTTGTGAGTTAATGTATTATATGGCTCATGGAGCGCAATAATTGTTTGTAACCATGGGTTCTAGAATATTTAATAGTTTTGTTGATGTGTAAAGTATGGAGAATCTCGGAGCCAGCTCTGCCATAACCTCACTAACAGGTTTCTAAATATGTGTTCATATCAAAATATAAGATAGTGCTTACTAATTTTTTACTATTCATATTCTATACCACCTACCGTTTTGAACGAATTTAGTCCTCTTGCTATGGCTAATGTACCTTATAAAGTGCAAACTTAAATATATCATGTTCATTGTGAGTTCGCTTATGTAAATTCCAGAAAAAAAAATAAATAAATTTCAGTTCAAGTAGTGGGTGGCTTTAAAACATAGGTTATTTTTACTAGAAGCCGTTTTTGTATTTTATTATACTATTGTTGTGAGAAAGCAAATAACCACCAGTGTTTTCTAAAAATATTGTTCTCTAGTTGCGATTTATGCCACAGAGTACAACAACATAATTGTATTTTCTTAGTGGTATATGGCAATAAAGGGTTAGTTTCCAGTAATTAGTGATATTTCATTTCATTTTATAGAAGCTTATAGACGAGGATCAGGATCTCGGGGAATCCAAGCTATAGCGCATACCTGAAAAATAATCAGTGATGGTCTTGCTTTATTTTCTTCAAAAATATTTAGAAATCAGGGTCGAAGTGTATAGGACAGTTGCATCATGAACCAAATATGGGAAAATTTAGGGACCCAAATAAATGCATACAAAAATAATAGTTACATATCTAGTGTATGAAGTGACCCTTTTTTATGAATGGTAACATTGTCGCATGAGCCAATACTAAAAAAAGAGTACTTTACACATGAGTAGCATACAATATTCTTTCTATTTTAGAAAAATATATGAAAACATTTAATACTAAATTGCTTTACGCACTAGTGCGTAAAGTAAATTATTTTACGCACTGCACTGAAAGGATATTGTAGTTTCTTTTTGCTAAGTTAACGTTTGGGTTCATTTGAGGGTTGGTAAAGATAATTGTTATGCACAGCAAGCTTAGACCTAGTACAGGCTAGCACAACCATTTTGAGAGCTAGCACACCCCTACAGTTGAATCGTTGTTTGAAACTCAAACAACGGTTGAATATATAAGGGATGGGGTGAATTTTTGCTGGCTGCCACTCGGCTAATATTTTTCCATCAAATTGTTAGCACAGCAAGCTTAGATCTAGCACAATTATTTTGAGAACTAGTACATTTCAAGATGGTTGTTTGGTTAAAGGGATACATTTACATCATATCACCGTAAAAATAAAA
The DNA here is from genome assembly GCA_016904865.1 of Pissodes strobi. Classification (NCBI taxonomy): domain Eukaryota; kingdom Metazoa; phylum Arthropoda; class Insecta; order Coleoptera; family Curculionidae; genus Pissodes; species Pissodes strobi. The sequence continues at coordinate 872,887 of MU181959.1, forward strand.
TTTTTAAAAGCATATACGTGGTGGTAAAAGAATATATATATATTTTTAATTTCTCCGCTATTTAGCGTCGGACGAAAAATTGCATAAAAAAGTTTTTATTCCAAATTAGGAGGTGTATCATCACCCAAACTTCAATACATTTTCTCCAAAAATTTCATAATTTTTGAGATATTCGCGAGAAAGTTCGAAAAACGACGTTTTTTGAAGAAAAAGAACATCCTTTTGTTATTACGACGACTCAAGTATAGGTTAAACGCCATCAAAATACATATTTTTGGTAACAAGTATTTTTGTCGTATCCCTTGTAGCTTTCGAGTTATGATTTTGCTCACTTTAGGGCCGCTATCTCAAAAGCTAAGAACATTGTTTTTTTTTTCGTAAAGAACTTTTTTGTTTGTCTTTGTGTCCTCTATCTAAAATCAAAATTTGAAGTCGGAAGAAAATAATGGAAAAAAGCCGGTAGGTTTCGGCTCCTACTGGTCAAAATAAAGGTGAGGGCGATATGAAAATACGGTTTTGTCCGTTTTGCCGATATTCGTATATTTAATACCGGAACCTACCGGTTAAAAACCGCGCGATTTAGGTTCCATTCAGGGATTAGAATTTAGGGGCCAAACGGAAAATATTGATATTTTTTAAATTTCGATATGGATTAATTAAATTTCCTCTAGGCTCCTACCACGAAACATAATCAGCGGTAGGTTCCTGACGAGGTTGAATTCGAATTCAGGACCGTCCCTAACAATCTAACCCAAATTTCAGCCCTCCCAGCCTAACGATAGCAAAATTAATTATCCTATAGGACACTTAGAGACTTGATTTTTTCGGTGATTCCGGCTGCTCACCTTTGTTCCTGTCCGATTACGGACCCGCTAGTTCAAAATTTACAACAAAAACCGGTGAGAGCCGGACTTCCGGTAGGTTCCAAATTCGAAAAAACCGTCCCCTAATATAAAAATACGCCCGGAAACGTTTTTCTTCGAATCAATATTTAGGGGTCGAAAACGACGGCTTTCCATTTTTGAAAGGTTTGGGCATCCGTAAATATGAGCCGCGGATCGAAAACCGCAGATATTGCGTTTTAATTCTCGCCCGTGAAGTCCTAGCGTTTTGGAGAAAAAATATCAAAGCGGGGGGACAGGTTAACGGATCTAATAATTTTTGGGTATCGTTCCAAGAATATAATTTTTCGACCTCGTCCGTCTACTACCGCGGAACCTATTTGAGGTAGTTTCCCGCTTAGGTCAGATTCGAACTCGCAGTCGTGGAAAACCCCACCAATCCAAATTTCAGCCGAATATCTCCAAGGCCTTTTTTGAGTACCGGTAGGACCCCAAAATTATTTCCGTTTAAATCGCTCTGGTCCGAACTATTACACCGACGTCATCTATTTCGGCCGAAAAAAAAACTTTTCTTTCTGGAACCTGCCCAGTAGGTTCCACGGGTCCCTAATGGTCAGATTCGGTGTTTTTAACCTCAAAAACCCTCGAGTACCAATTAGGCCAAATCGCAGCTCACGTTCCATTTAACCAAAATGGTTATGCTAGGTCTAAACTTGCTGTTTTGCCTGAAAAATATTAGCTGAGGGGCGGCCAGCAAAAATGCATTCCATCCCCTATACAGGGTGTCCGGAAATAACATCGCCAAATTACAGATGGTGATTCTACATAAGAAATCATGAACATTTTTTCATATGAACATGGGTCCGAAAATGCATAGTTTCCAAGATACAGGGTGTCAAACTTTTTATAAAAAATCCGTTTTTTGTTAATATCTTAAATATGATTTTACTGATTTTGTTGAAATTTGGCAGGATTATCTGTAGTAATAAGGGGCTCATTTAGATTAAAAATATAAAGTCCAGTGGCGTCCCGGAGGGCATCATACCGAATATTATTGACAAAAAAAGTGTGCGCCGCTGACTTTTTCAAACATTTTATATTTTTTTCGTATTAAGCAACAAAAAATACAATATTTTTGATTCTTGAGTTGTTTTTGTATCTTGCGTTGTTTTCGATAAAAAAAGTAAAAACCAGTTTATTACATTTCCAAACTTTCTTGGTAAAATCGATATTTTTATTTATATCTTAAATATGCTTTTACCGATTTTGTTGAAATTTAATAGGGTTATCTATAGTAATAGGCGGCTCATTTAGCCTTTATTAGATTAAAAATAAAATGTCCAGTGGCGTCCCGGGGGCATCATACCGAATATTATTGACAAAGAAATGTGCGCCACTGACTCTTTTAAACATTTTATATTTTTTTCGTATTAAGCAGCTAAAAATACAACATTTTTGTTTCTCAATTTGTTTTCGTATCTTGCTTCGTTTTCGAGAAAAAAAATAAAAACCAGTTTATTACATTTCTTTAGGGCACAAAATTCTACATCAAACGCGGTAATAAACTGGTTTTATTTTTTTCTCGAAAACGAAGCAAGATACGAAAACAAATTAAGAAACAAAAAAGTTGAATTTTTAGTTGTTTAATACGAAAAAGATATAAAATGTTTAAAAGAGTCAGTGGCGCACATTTCTTTGTCAATAATATTCGGTATGATACCCCCGGGACGCCACTGGACATTCTATTTTTAATCTAATAAAGGCTGAATGAGCCGCCTATTACTACAGATAACCCTATTAAATTTCAACAAAATCGGTAAATGCATATTTAAGATACAAATAAAAAGATCGATTTTATCAAAAAAGTTTGGAAATGTAATAAACCGGTTTTTACTTTTTTTATTGAAAACAACGCAAGATACGAAAACAACTCGAGAATCAAAAATATTGTATTTTTAGTTGCTTAATACGAAAAAAATATAAAATGTTAGAAAAAGTCAGCGGCGCACACTTTTTTTGTCAATAATATTCGGTATGATGCCCTCCGGGACGCCACTGGACTTTATATTTTTAATCTAATTAAGGCTAAATGAGCCCCCTTAGTACTACAGATAACCCTGCCAAATTTCAACAAAATCAGTAAAAATCATATTTAAGATATTAACAAAAAACTGATTTTTTATAAAAAGTTTGACACCCTGTATCTTGGAAACTATGCATTTTCGGACCCATGTTCATATGAAAAAATGTTTATGATTTCTTATGTAGAATCACCATCTGTAATTTGGCGATGTTATTTCCGGACACCCTGTATATTAAACTGTAGGGGTGTGCTAGCTCTTAAAATTGTTGTGCTAGGTCTAAGCTTGCTGTGCTAGCAATTTGACGGAAAAATATTAGCTGAGGGGCGGCCAGAAAAAATTCACCCCATCCCCTATATATTCAACTATAGGAGTGTGCTAGCCTGTACTAGGTTTAAGCTTGCTGTGCATAACAATTATCTTTACCAACCCTCAAAAGAACCCAAATGTTAACTTAGCCCCCCCGCATTTGTGGTCTATTATTTTCAAAAATGTAGTTGTGCTAGCATTTTTTCTATTTGTGCTAGACTGTGCTAGCTCCAAATAAGCTGTGCTGGCAGGTATTGCAATTTAGAAAGGTGCGGGGGGGGAGGGGGGCTAGTGCTAACCAAGCCCCCTCCTGCCCCGCATAAATTAGAGGATATCCTTATTACTATGAGTGTGCTAGCTCTAAAACAAATTGTGCTAGGTTATGCTAGATCTCAAGGTTCTGTGCTAACGTTTTGAAGATAAAAATCAATGCGGGGGGGGGGGGGGGGGG
>MU181959.1:885636-902411 GCA_016904865.1 Pissodes strobi
TATATGAATTCGGTGCTTAAACAATAAGCTGTACCGCTCTCCGCTTTAACTTCTGTAACGAAACGATTTAAACGTTGGACGTTTGGTGCTGGCACAGTTTATACCGTCACCGAATCAGTTATACAACTCTGAGGATCTGAGCCGGCACCTTTGCTCTTCATGTTAGTGAAGCCAAATTCTATTTTTTCATGGATTCTCATATTTCGAGCATGCGCATTATTAGTTGGAAACGTCGGAATTATACGGCCAGCTGGGCCGTGAACAGAGGCGAACTAGGATCTAATCATATGCATATAACTAAGTCTATGGATTTAATACACAAAATTCGCGAAAGAAGCCCGCAAACAGCACAAACAAAGCCGACTCTCGGACAAACGAGATGGTTGTTTTCGCTTCCTTCTCATTCAACATACTTTTCTTGTCGCCGCGTAGAACATCAATAATCGAGATCTCATCTGAATACAAGCACAATACAAGCCTGTTGCGTGCCTCGTTTTACGGCCAACACTATCTCTATCTCTTTCTCCTTACAGGCGATATCTTATTGAAAAGAGACATACATATATGCCGAACTGATATTTCATTTATAAAGGCAGCGTTCAATCATTGAGCGCAGGCGCAAGATAAGAACTCCCAGCTCTCCTATTGGTTGAAGCGCTTGGCTTCAAAACACGTGGAGAGTTGTTTAACTGATTCGGGTACGGTATAAATTGTGGTGCTGGTTTGTCCGTTGCCGCTTTTGCCAGGAACTCGGGGAATTACTTAACAGTCACACTTACTATCTTCGCAAGAAGACGCTATACGCTACACAGACGACGAACGTCCATGTGTACTAGAAATGTACCAGTGATAGCGATATTTCTAATTTTGATTTTTATTTTAAAGTGTATTTTATTAGGCGCATTAGCATTTGCAAAATAATAAGAGGCTTTTAAAAAATCACCAGATTTATGGAATTTTGTAAAATTTTACACCAGATTAGGTTAAATTCACCAGGCCTGGTGACACTGGCCGCTACAACAGGGACTGAAAATCCGCTACCGTAGGGGAATTCCGCTACGGTTGGCAACACTGTATACAAAATAAAACAATTTTTGTCTGGGGACAGCCCTCCAACTTTGAGCCGTAAACTGTTTTATGTATTTCGCGATACAACCACTACAACCAGTCGTCTGTATGTGCTCTGGTGGTCTAGAGGTCTGCATGGTTGGCCTTCACTTCGGCGACTCGAGTTCAAACCCCGTCGGTTTTTTTTAAGGTTATATTTCTAAACAGTTTTTGTCTTGATTTTGGGTATGCCTTGGGTTAGCACCTGGTTAGTTTCCTTTTCTTGAGCCCCCCTAGCGAGCACAAGAATCTAGGTACAGCCATGCAACTCTGAGCAAACCAATGTGTGTTGTCTAAATTCACTTTTCGCATGACCCTTCGCTATTAGGTCGCGCCGGTATAAAATCGTTTCCGATGACGAAATACTGGTGCGACGCCTCCCTCTCCCTCTTACAACTCCAGCGCCATCTAGTGTATGTGGCGTTGACTCGAACGATTGTATTCGCGCCATGTCTTTGCGATACAATCAATTTGCAGCATGAGTCGTCGTGGTCTAGAGGTTTAGATGGTTGGGTCTGAATCCTGTGGCTATCGGCGACGGCCGGCGGCTCGGGTTCAAACCCCGTTGCCCTTTTATATATTTTTTTACGGTTAAGTTTCTAAACAGTTTTTTTTTTATTTTGGGTATGTCTTGGGTTAGTTTTGGTTAGCAAACAGTTTTTTCTCGATTTTGGGTATGCCTTGGGTTAGCCCCTGGTTAGTTTCCTTTTCTTGAGCCCCCCGCTACGTTCTAGCAAAATTTCTGCAACGTTTCGGTGGTGTAGAGGGTAGCGTGCTTGCGTGTCATCCCGGCGCTGCGGGTTCGATACCCGTCGGTCGCGATAGATGTTTTGTTTATTGTTTTTTAATAACTTACCTTTTTTCTTAATTTTGGGTTAGTTTGGATTAGCCGTGGGTTAGTTTTGGTTAGCACTTGGTCAGTTCCCTGTTCTTGAGCCCCCGTAGCGAGCGGAGGGCCATGCAAAGCCATAATAATACCATACCATGGATAGTCAGTTACCGTCAGCGGCTCATGAATGTTACAGACCAGTCCGCCTAAATCGTCTAATCACCTGATCTCTAGACGCTGGTGTGTTTATGTAATTGAAGATAAAACGTAACGGGGATATTCTAGCTAACATTTATATAAAAGCGTCTGTAGACCCGATATAATTTTCAATACCGACTCTAACGCCATCTAGTGTAGGTGGCGTTGACTCGAGCGATTGCATTCGCGCTATGTCTTCGCGATGCGATCGATTTGCAGCATGCACAAAATATCCCCCCGATATTTTGTGGCAGCATGAGCCGTGGTGGTCGAGAGGTCTAGATGATTAGGTCTCAACTCGGCAGCGACAGCTATCGCCGGCGGCGGCTCGGGTTCAAACCTCGTTGCTTTTTTTTAAGGTTAAGTTTCTAAACAGTTTTTTCTTTATTTTTGGTATGTCTTGGGTTAGTTTGGGTTAGCACCTGGTTAGTTTCCTTTTCTTGAGCCCCCGTAGCGAGCGCAGCATGCGAAAAGTGATTACTTATTGTAATACGTGCCCGTACTTTGGATGCACTTTTTACGAAATATTTTGCTTTATTTAACTAAAAACCAGGATATATTTAACAAAAGCCGTATTGTATTATAGCACGGCCACCTGTGGCCGTGATTATAGTGGATATACGAAAATTTGGTCGGGTCGCTAGACTCTTGTCATTTATATTAGGTTTGAGACGTCTTTTTGCGGTCGAAGATTTCGAAACCGTTTCGAAATCTTGACATATGTTTCATTTATGCGTCGAAACAGTGACGTCATATAAGAAAGCGTTTCATTACATTTTAAAACCCAGGTGGAGAACGTTTTGAAAACATTTTGATAGTGAACGCATATGTCAACTTGTCAATATTATTGTCATAGAAGAATATTATATTTAAAAAAAGTTGCTCGTTTCGATATCCTTTTGAATGTTTATTATTTTCTTTCTACTAACCGATTTTGTAAAGAAATGAACGATAGTGGAATGGTCCAGGTTAACCTGGGAGATTGAGCTTCAATTACTTCCATCTCATTTTCATCAGGCCACACAATATATTCATCGAGTAATAGAAGTATCTGATTTAAAATGTTGGTAGTGGATAGATAAGCAGTGGTTTCTCCTACTGAAAATCGTTCTGCTATGGAAATAAGGGTTTCCCCTTTTCCCAACCACCACAACGTCATAAGGAGCTGCTTATCTACAGGAATGGGTATGCCACCCCCTTTATATGGAATACTTAGATCAGGTCCAGCAATTTTTGTTAGAAATGTATTAAAGGTACCCTGTGTCACTCGGAATAGCTTGAAAAAATCATACTCCGGATATTTATCGAACCAATATTCTGATATACCAAGCGGTAATGCTCGGTTTGTTTAAATAGCAGCAATTGGTATAATATATTGCTAGTCGTGTTTCCTCTATTGAACCAATGTAGCGTATGCAAAACATTTTTCTCTGGTTTAAAACTATCGGCTAATAATAACATTTTCATGTGATTCGCCATAATTTCCAAAGTAAAAAACATACACGCTCTAGCAAAAAACTCAGAAATATAAGAAGTAAACTTTAAAAAATCACAAAGCAAAACCTACAAACTGCTGACAAGTGACAGGTTTGCGTTTTATTACGTCGCGATTTCAAAAACTTGCATTTTCGCGAACAGTAAACGTCAGTGACGTAAGTATTGAAAGCGTTTTAAAATCTCAGCGCAACGCTTTCATCACAAAAAGACGTCTATATATGTATAGTCGCTGTGATAGCCAGTTGCAGGTTGCAGGTAGCGGCTAGACGCATGACCATGACATAGGGTTGCCGATCTTTCAGAAAAGTATCGATTCTTGGGATCGATCCAAATCGAAAGTAACAGAATCGATTCGCGATTAAATCGGATATAGAAATCGATCTTTAAGAAAATGGATTTTTAGATAGTTAGTTAATAACAATACTTAAGAATTTGCGATGCAATAATATTAATGATTATGTACAACGTATTACGCCACATAGGTACTATTACTATTCTATTAAATACTGCTGCACCAAAGAGTATATAATGTAAAGAGAGGACAGTAAGACAGAGCAATCTAATTAGAGAGGGATAGATGAGAACACCGACTTAAAGGGCGCCTCGTATGTTATCGAAATATATCGGACACAATCGTCACGTAAGGACGATCAGCCAACACAGTGGGTTAAATATATCTCGTAAAGGTCAAGTTTAGATTTATTAGAGACGTTTGGTTTAGTTTTTTAATTCATATTGTGTAATTGAAATTAGGTGTGTAAACTTTAATTATGATATGTAACACAATTCATTTAATAGAATCTTTTAACAATCACTCGGTAAAATTCTGCTTACCTATAATACATGCATTTTTCATGACTTTTCTCAAAAAATCCTCGGATTTCTGATAAAACATTAGTTTTAATTTAATTACTAAATATTCAGAAAATTCTACTCTAATAATTAAGCTTCATACTCACTTTCGCGAATTTCGCATTTTTTTGACATGAACTGTCATTTTCAGCTTTAAAATTATTCGCTGCGAAATTTTTTTTTTTTTTTACGAATTCTACCATAATTGTGAATTAACCTCAAATTTCTTGACTGCTTTGCTATATCTATTTGTTTATTCTGTTCAGGCATTGGGTTTACTAGTTAAAATGTCAAATAGATACTTTGACCATTGGATAATAATATTAATTATGATTTTTTTCGGTGGAGATATTATTATTTTATGTTCTGTTTGCGTCCTTGGTAATTATCCTAAAATTACGAAATACCCACCAGCTAAATGACACCCGAAAAGAAAATTTTCGGTTAGAAATATATTTTTAAAATGCGATTTTCGCAATTTAGTTGCAGAAAAGAGATTAATTGAGCCCATTCTAGACTGGACTTAAAAATATATACCAACCTGCTTACATCTTCCGGTACTTGGACCTAACCTATAAAACCTATTCCACTAAAAACATAAAGTCGCCGTCCTGCCGTCGTAGGATGAGCACGTTGGAAACGGATTACAGAATTCGGCACGGGTAGTGGATGCCATTTTGCTTAGAAAACGTGTTTCAATCCTGCGGGGGGAGTCTGGAAAGTCGTGCCGACTGGATAGTGTGAGGGGTGGGTCACGTATTGGAGGGTGATTCCTACTAGGACCGCAGGGTTATTTTCGTTCGCGGTAGCGTAGCCTGTTTGGCGGTCGGGGATTTATCCTACGGGGATTTGGGGTCTCTGACAGAAAGTGGTTATACCTACAGTGTGCGAAGCCCCCTTTTCATAGGAACTCAGTCGTGCAGTGCATTTGCTTATATTTACGTACAAGTCGGGAATCACCAGGGCCTCAGGCCCGTCTTACTGGGGTTCCCACCGATTAAGGCCCTTCAAACCGGAATAAGGTGTAACGGATGTAGAAGGGTAGCTCTACCTCTCCCTAAACCCCGGACGAAGGGCGGTGCTGGCGTATTGCCTTGCAGCAGAGCCATTGGCTTCCCGAAAGGGGGCCCCCAAGCAGTAACAGTAACAGTAAAAGTCGAAAAAAAGTTAAAACTATTTGAACTTTTTAGCAAATATTCGCCGACGAAATTTCTCGTCAATCAACAACTGTCAAAAAACGGCAAAATTTGCGGGAGTGAATATGAAGCTTTAAAGTGAGATTCGAATAGAATTTACTTTTTCGCTGGTTTATCTACATACTAAGAGTTTCTCCCCTCTATGTTTGGAATGAAACTTTCCTTTAAAATAATCGAAAAATATTGATTGCACCTTTTTAACTTTAGCGTATCAGTCATAATCATAAAATTGTAAGTATCGATTCTAAAAATCTAAAATCGCTTTTGAAAAGATCGATCTTTGATTAAATCGACCCAAAGAGACTCGATTCAAAAGATCGTTTTTTAACTTAAAAAAATCGATCTTCCAAAAGATCGATTCTAAATCGGCAACCCTAGATTAAATATATGTTGCAGTGTTGCCAACGACACGGAAACTTCCGTGTTTTCACGGATTTTTGAAACTAGAACACGGACACGGATTTTATTGGGTTCCGTGCAATGAAAACACGGATTTTTTACAGAAGATTTGGCGTTATTATATTTATGTGTCATATGTCCATTTTAATATAATTCGCTTAAATTTAATCGATATTACATATAGATATTATTCAATCCTAAAAATAGGTGTGCCAATCAACTGGTCTCTTTAGTTTCAAACATAGAAATGGAGTCCTATTTCTATGGTTTCAAAGATGCAAGAGGATAAATCGGAATTTTAAAATATTGACGACCACTGACAATTTTGGACTTACAGGTTATTTTTCTTGACCTCCCCCCCCCACACACCCTCCTGAAATTTGTTCTGCCGGCGCCCATAATTTTAACATATGAATCTAATCAAAACAAAGAAATTGTTTAATCACTAGTACCATTAACGGAAGTCTGCTGGCTTCATAGGTGGTAAAAAAATATATTGTGCTCTATTTAAGCCAGTCAAATCAATCTTAAAAAATGGTGAAGACGGATTCGGCTTAATTATTTGTAAAAAGAAGAATTATTTTATGCTTGTTTCGAATAAATGGATTAAATAAGAAGACTTTCTCTGCTTCTCATTTTAAGCGTCGTACGCTGGTAAGCAACTATTGAATTATTTTATCTTAATTACCACCATGAAAAATCCGGAGTGGTGCATGTATGACGTCATATTCTATTTATTTTCTAGTTGAACATTTCACAAGCGTCTGTAGACCCGATATAATTTTCGATACCGACTCTAGCGCCATCTAGTGCAGATGGCGTTGACTCAAGCGATTGCATTCGCGCTATGTCATCGTGATGCAATCGATTTGCATATAAGGCGTGGTAGTCCAGAGGCCAGAGGACTAGATGGTTGGGTCTGAACTCGGCAGCGGCGTTTATCCAAGGCCACCTATACGACAAGGCCAGGAAGCAGCATATTATGAGTCATCACAGGTAGACCATTGAGTCGACCGTAAAATGTAAACAAACCAGAGAACAAACTGTAATGTGCTGTAATTATCTAGTGTTTTTATCATTCTATTTTCGGTTTTTGAAGGGAAGGTAATTATTTTGTTTGATAGGGGGTCGGGGGGCTTTAAATTAAAAGGGAATTATTTTGATGTATGTTTTAATTTAGTTTCTACTCACCTAATTACCAGGGCCCTACCTTGATCATACCCTTGTACTTGAAACTAATAAGTCCTTTGCTTCCTTATTAATGTTAAAATAAGACAATATGATAAAACAGGAGACAAGTTTATTAATTATAAAAATATATATGAGAAATACAGAATACATTAATAAAATAAATATCAAATCGAAGATAGGAACAAGTTACTGTTACAAGTACTAGATGAAAGGAACATTATATGTAGTACCTAGCTTAAGAGTTTATAATTTACAAACCATTGTTTATGATTTTTTTGTTAGTTCACCTATTGAGTAACCACTGACACATCTTTGTAAGTAACAATAACAGAATACATGATAGAATAAAACGATTAATTTAGATTCAGTCATGTTAAGTAAAAGAAACATCGCATATATAAATACAGAGCAGTGATTTTTCTATGTTGTACCTATAAGTACTGTGAATAAAATGCAAAGCAGTTATAAACCAAAAAGTAGTGTGGCAATAAAATCAAAAGGAAGGTTCGTCTTCACGAAAGTCATATTAATATAAATACGAGTAAAACTAGTTAGTTTAGTAGAGTTATAGTTCTATAGTTGATGTTATAAGAGTTAGATAAGTATTAGTAAAATGTTTCTAGTAGAAATAAAGTGTTAAGTGTTAATTAGTGTTCAAATAAAGTAACTAAAAACTGTGGCAGTACTTTATTTACTTTTTGGTTTACATCTTTTCAATTCAGGCATAGTTTTTGTTGAAGTTGAATCATTTTTCTTTTTAACGTAATTTTTTAAAAAAATGTTTGTCATTGGTTTTATTAATAATTTTAAAATTTGATCTTCACTATGGCATATGCCATTATGCCCCAAAAAAATGTCCTCTAGTTTAGTTATAGCATTGAATATTAATGCTTTAAAAATTTGACGTTTATTTTGTTTTAAAAATTCGTCTTCTTTATCAAATAACTTTTTTATTATAATATAGGCATATGATGCAATTTTGACGACTTCATCACCTGGGTAACAAAGTCCTCCCCTAGATGTTGCCGATATGAGGCTAAAGTTAATATTGGAGGACTCTTCGTCCAACTCATTTGAACTTAAAAATGTTTTGCAATATTTATTTATTTGTTTATATGCATACTTTAAAAAATTGGCATTATTCTGCTCCAACCTTGAGTCCGTGCTGAAACTGGAACACATGGTTTTTAGAGTCCTTGGAGATGGCAAAGTTAATTTACCCGAGCTTCTCAAAAACTTATACGCACGTGGGGATATTGAATGAAGCAAACAAGCAAACAGATAGGTCTCACAAGTATATCTGAGCCTGTTTTTTGTGGAAATATTCAAAAGATTAATTTGCTCTTTCAAAAACTCAATCATATCTCACTTTTCAGATTGCTATTGCCACTGTACTGACTCTAAGATGTCCGAAACTAAGAGAAGCTTACCTTTGTTGTCCACATTAACATTATCATCTTTATTTTCATTGTCTATCAAAAATATTTTGGATTCATGAAGCACTTTATTTAAAGTAATAATATCCTCGACCCGCACTGGTAGTTTTATAACACTCTTGTCTGAACACAGTATTTTTTTAACGAACACATTGCCCAAAAACACTTGAATGTTCAAGTCTTCTGACAGAAACACAGACACTTTCACACTTGGGTACCCTTCAGCGGGTCCATTTAAATAAAAAAAAAAAACACACACACAAGTTTGTTCTTCCTTTTCCTTTCAACCATCCATCCTCAAGTTCGTTCATTTTGATGTCAGCTTCATGTAGCGAAGTAAAAGATATTGCTTTATTGTAGGTAGTTGCTACATCCAAACTTTCAGCAATAGCCCTTTCCATTTCCCGGCATTCGATCTTTCTGTGTTTAGTGTCTGGACATTCTCGGAGAGGGACATCATCTTTACTTGAGTATGAAGGGCATCCAGGTAGCTTACTTGGAATAGCACCTATAACAAACAGGATTGTCTCAATAACAAGAAAGGAAGAGCCCTGTTAAGCAGATGTGCACTGAGAAAATTGCATTAACTAAGCACATGGGTTGATCTTTTTTAGTAGTCACTACTAAAAAAAAATAGTTACTACAACCAGTCTGATCTTGTTGTTGCAATAATTTTAAATTAGTTGAACTTTATAGATTATTATAACTGACATGACTTCTGATTATTACAAATTTTTGTTAAAAGATAGATAACTATTATTCTGGATGTGGCAACATGTGTTCACTGATTAAGCGAGTTAAATAAAAAATAACAAAAATATTATTAAAAAATTAGTTGCAACAACTTGGTTCCCACAACTAGTAGTCTAGTTATTCCTTCGTGGTATATACAAAGACCCTTACATAATAAGACAGTAAGTGTTAATTTTTTTCTCATATTTCTAGATACTTATACATACATATCTCAAAATAAAAATATTATAATCCTGTTGTCTTATATGAGGTTCAGTTTGGTTAGCAAGCATTTCTGATTAAGAAAAAAGTTTGCTATTATGTTTTCTTTTGTTAACCCAAAATGTTCCATGTCATAACGAAGCTCCTTAGTTGCGACAAATTTAACTCGCAAAATTAGTTGTCATTGATAATTATACTGGTTACACCAAAACAAAATTATGGCTTATATAACTACTTCTGTTTGTGTATTAACTAGAAATATTGGTTACAACTAGAAAGCTTAGTTAAACTGACTAAAATAATTTGTTGTAACGCCTATTATAGAAATAGGAAATTTGAATTTAAAGTGTAGGTGCTGCAACTATCTTTTGTAGCTTAGACAACTATAACTGGGTTAAGATATAAATGTTTGCAGTTAACTAATTCATATTTTCTTTCATAACTAACTTATTGACCTGTCCTCTATGTTATCTATATACACTCTTTATTTATAATTACTAAATTTTTAGTTTGGGTTAGTAGCTTATTTTTTTTCTCAATGTACCTACCTTCTACTAATCTTGGCAATTTCAGAGAAGCCTCTAATATTTCTCCAGTAGATTCATTTGTAAACGTGGTTTTTCTCTGAATCAAATCATTTTGAAAGTGTAGTTCACATACCTGAAATAATAATGCATGACGTGTTGATATTAGCAGAATAATAAATAATAGATACATGGGCCAGGATTATCCAAGTTCTTAATTTGTAATTCTTAATTGATAATTCATAACTCGTAAGAAGTTAAATATGTGTTTATCCAATTCCTAATTTTTTTTACAGAATTGGATAAATGTTGTCATTATAAAGCACATATTTAACTTCTTACAAATTAAGAACTTGGGTAATCCTGCCCATATTTTAAACATCACTATAGTACCTAATAGGTAATATATGTACCTATATTAAATATTTTGATTACTTACTCTGCTACTATTACTAGGTGTAAACTGTTCTCTTTTTATTGCAAGAATCCATTTTCTCATTAACTCCAAATCTTTTGGAAATCGAAATGTAGCAACTTTAGGCCCATTGTCGTATTTCCCTTTACACTTGGGGACACAGCACCGATAAGGCATTGTCTAATGGCAAAATTACTTAAAAATACACAACAGATAGGCTCCTAAACTAGAATGTTTATTGTCCAAAAACCTATCCGAAATCACTTAAATTTATTTTAACGGAGTCAATCTCCCACAAGAAACTGTTGCAAAATATAATTATAATAACTACAAGTTGTAAAATAATCGAATAAATGAAAAACCGAGTGAAAATACTACTTCCAAACAAATAAGTCAACGATCTATTTGGTCTACCTGTGATGACTCATCCTTGCCCAAAACTGCCTGCTTCATGGCCTTGTCTATAAGGTGGCCGTGGTTTATCGGCGTCGGCGGCTCGGGTTCAAACCCGTTGTTTTCTTTTTATTTTTTTTTAAGGTTAAGTTTCAAAACAGTTTTTTCTTGATTTTGGGTATGTCTTGGGTTAGTTTGGGTTAGCACCTGGTTAGTTTCCTTTTCTTGAGCCCCCGTAGCGAGCGCAGCGAGCGGAGGGCCATGCGAAAAGTGATATTACTTATTGTAATACGTGCCCGTACTTTGGATGCACTTTTTTCAAAATATGTTGCTTTATTTAACTAAAAACCAGGATATATTTAATAAAAGCCGTATTATAGTCGATATACAGTAGCTTGCATGTGTTTCCGCGAATACATTCACAAAGAATCCCCCTTCTTTGTGAATATATTCCACGCAAGGCCAGCCTATGTAGTATAGGTGGCCTTTGGTATCGAAAACTTGGTCGGGTCGCTAGATTCTTGTGAACATTATAAAGCCACTGTATATCGCATGGGATCGCAGCGCCAACTATGACAAACTTGTGAACTATTACAAAAGTATGACCAGAAATCCGAATTTCGGCCATTGTCGATTGCTCTCCTTACTTCTAGCCCTAGCGAGTGTTGCCAACGACACGGAAACTTCCGTGTTTTCACGGATTTTTGAAACTAGAACACGGACACGGATTTTATTGGGTTCCGTGCAATGAAAACACGGATTTTTTACAGAAGATTTGGCGTTATTATATTTATGTGTCATATGTCCATTTTAATATAATTCGCTTAAATTTAATAGATATTTCATATAGATATTATTCAATCCTGAAAATAGATGTGCCAATCAACTGGTCTCTTTAGTTTCAAAGATGCAAGATGATAAATGGGAATTTCAAAATATTGACGACCACTGACAATTTTGAGCTTTGGGTCAAACGCTCAATGCGAAAGTAATTTCACCATGAGCACCGGTAGGAGGTGGCAGTTGCCTAAAGTATTAAAATAATGTCTAATATGAAAATTTTCAACTCATTAAAAATTAGAAAAAACTATCTATAGGTTATTTTTCTTGACCCCCCCCCCCCTCCTGAAATTTGTTCTGCTGGCGCCCATAATTTTAACATATGAATCTAATCAAAACAAAGAACTTGTTTAATCACTAGTACCATTAATGGAAGTCTGCTGGCTTCATAGGTGGTAAAAATAGTATATTATTTTATATGGAGGAAAAGTGATACTTTTCATGGCGCGCTCGTGTTTAACAGCCGAACGGAGTGAGGCTGGTAATAGAGAGCAAGCCATGAAAAGTAACTTTTCCTCCAAATAAAATATGCTGTTTTTTCTTCAAATGTCGACATATTAATGCAAAAACATCTCTTAATAGTAATAATATCTAATTATTATTAAAGATAAATGGGTTCGCAAGGCGACTTAGACCACGGTCGTAGGTGGCCTTGCTTAGACCGGTGTCGGTGAATATAATAGGTCTGTTCTAGCAGCGATTTCAAACGGTTTCAAACCGTCCGGAGTCTGCGCATAACGATATAAGCGTCGCTTATATGGCTATGCGCAAACTCCGTACGGTTTAGAACCGTTTGAAATCGCTGCTAGAACAAACCTAATGTAACATAAAGCTGTCAGTGGACACTGTCAACAATAAGTATTTTTTAAGATGGCGTCTCCGATTGCGTTTTAATTCCGTATTGATAAGCAGTTATTGAGTAAATTCGATTAAATAATAACCAATTTGTTCCTAAATTAGTGATTTTTTGAAATGCAGTCACAAATTGAGTGATAAATACAAATTGTAGTTTAATAAATCTTGAGTTGTTGACGCTTATTTTGTTGTCTGTTTGTATTGTATCTATGTTGCTATGACAACACTTTTACCTCCGCCGGCGGAAAAGTGAAAAGTAAAGCTCCGGCGGAGGAAAAACGAAACTTCACGGCCGCCTACACAGTCGAGTAATGACGGATTTGCTGACGTTTGAAGAAAAAATATATTGTGTTCTATTTAAGCCAGTCAAATCAGCGTTAAAAAATGGTGAAGACTGATTCGGCATTGTCTTTGGGTTATCTTAAGTCAGTGGCGTAGCTAGAAATGTGGGCGCCGGGGGGCAAGCCTATCCGTTGGCGCCTAAAACAAACCTATATTTTGTGTATACGCAAATTAATCAAAAAATAATACATCATAATATTAAGCGTATATTTTTGAAGTGAAACTTCTTAACGCGCGCCGGGAGTAAAATTTGAAGGTCGCGATCCCGACGGACGTCGGGCTAGCTAGCAGCGAACGGAAAACGGTCACGGACGTTTATTGTGATATCTTTGTTAGTTTACAAGAAAAAAATACGGGCATTTGCTCTATTTCCTTGTCAAGACATAAGCGAAACTTTTATGAAGAATAGTTTTTTTTTCATTTAGGCCTTCCCTTTTTGTTAATTGTGATACCTATATTTAAAAAAACTTGTTTGTAACCAAATCCGTTAAGATATGTATAAGGCTAGGGCGTTTAATTATTGTGATATCTTTGTTAGTTTACAAGATTAAAATATGGGGTTTGGGTTAGTTTTATGAAGAATAGTTTTTTTCATTTAGGCCTTCCCTTTTTGTTAATTGAGTGATATATTAAAAAAAAAACAACTTTTTAACCAAATCCGTTAAGATATGTATAAGGCTAGGGGGTATAATTATTGTGATATCTTTGTTAGTTTACAAGATAAAAATATGGGGTTTGCTCTATTATCTTGTCAAGACATAAGCGAAATTTTTATGGAGAATAGTTTTTTTTTCATTTAGGCCTTCCCTTTTTGTTAATTGAGTGATATATTTAAAAAAAAACTACTTTTTAACCAAATCCCAAGCTAAGGCGTTTAAGTTTAAGAAGTTTCACTTCTGATATGCGCACATAGTGCACACGTTTTTTTTATTTACAGGAATATGAATATAAAATATATAAACGGCAACCAACCAACAGGTACATACAGATTTAAATATAAACGTAAACTAAACATCTGTAACCTTAATCAATTAATTAAACATTGAAGTTTTTCTTCGGTTTTAAATCGACGTAAATTGATCGATTATTTGATCAAAATTAATTTTTGGACAAATTAATTTTCTATGCTTAGTATTGCTAGGCTATTTAGACTTGTCTGGCTAATGGTACCTCCTAAATACGAAACTCTAAAAAACACATACTTTTTACCACCGAAATTTTGTAAGCGTTTGTAGCGCTACAAAAGCTATCGCGCCATGTCTTCGCGATGCAATCAATTTGCGGCAAGAGCCTTCGTGGTCGAGAGGTCTAGATTCGGCGGCTATCGGCTGCCTGGGTTCAAACCCCGTTGCTTTTTTTTATATTTTTAGGTTAAGTTTCTAAACATTTTTTTTTCTTGATTTTGGGTATGTCTTGGGTTAGTTTGGGTTAGCACCTGGTTAGTTTCCTTTTCTTGAGTCCCCGTAGCGAGCGAAGCGAGCGGAGGGCCATGCGAAAAGTGAAATATTATATAACAGCGTGTTCCAGGTGCCCAAGTCAGTGAGCTTTTGTAGCGCTACAAACGCTTACAAAACCTAACCGATTTCAGCACCCTCCAGCCATTGTATGTGAGGATGTGTAAATATGCCCCCGGGATATATATTTTTATTCCACATAGAATAAATAATAAATACCTGACACAAAATGTATTGGTTGGGTAAAAAGTTTAATACATATTTTGGTCTTTGATCTTTGATTGTATTATAATTTAATTAACTTAAAAACTCAGTTAAGCTGATGAGGATTGTTAGCATTAGCATATTTATAAATTCGGAGCGGCGCCTAATTTCTCTTGGCGCCGTGGGGCCTTGCCCCCCCTGGCCCACCCGGTAGCTACGCCACTATCTTAAGTTGATTATTTGTAAAAAGAGGAATTATTTTATGCTTGTTTCGAATAAATGGATTAAATAAGAAGACTTTCTCTTCTTCTCATTTTAAGCGTCGTAAGATGGTAAACAACTATTGAATTATTTTATCTTAATTACCACCATGAAAAATCCGGAGTGGTGCATGTATGACGTCATATTCTATTTATTTTCTAGTTGAACATTTCAACTCAGTGCCATCTTTCTTCCAACAGCTTAACTTTTCGATATACAATTGATTTTACGTTTACAGTAACCTTTTTTTAAGCTACATTACAGGGACACGGAAAAACCACCGATCTCCATATATGGATAAGCACAAACCGTCTGCACGCGTCGAAAAATCGTACCAATCATGGGGAAAAAAACCGGGTTCTGCGTCGGACAGAACTGAAAATAGGATAATTTTACTCATGCGCACAAACACCGAGAAGCGACAGAACGAAATCAGCTCATAAAGCTTTTACAGTTCGGTAATCAAAAATATTATCAAATTTCTCTGACCTTGTTGCTTGCGCTTGAAATAATTCTTTTTTCTGTGTTTGCCGTAATGGGTTTCGGCGTTTCGTTTCGTTCACTTATTGAAGTACGTACGTGCGTCTGGGTGGTTTATATTATCGTTTTCGTTGAAAATAACTAATTTACTCCTGGACATCTAGTTTAGTTTATTATTATAATAGTTCGTTATTAGTGTATTTTGTTAGTGTATAAGTTGGTGTAGACGTTAGGAATATGATTTAAAGACAAAATACCTTAAAAGACAATGGCGTCAACTGCCAAGGTCAAAGAAAATACTCAACGGTGTTTGATTTGGTGTTGCCAAAATAAGGGTAGAATACCAGGGATTTCTTATTTTAAGTAAGTATCATTTTCTTTTAAGGATAACTGCAGCATTACATACAAAATATGGGAATAATATCTTAAAAAGGGTTTATTTACTGTCACGATACATAAATAGCAGTGAGTTTATTCAGTTTTATCATTTTGTATTAAAAGAGTCTTCTTATAGGTAGGATGGATTTTAATTTACTTTGTTGAGGAGCTTTGATGCTCTAAACAGTTTTTTTTTTAAGATCCTTAAATTGGTAATTGTTCCCCATACTTGTTTCTGCTATTTTAAAAGATTTTTAAAAATTGTTTTACATACTACATATATGGGTTCAATAATATAGAAATGATCCGTGGGGGGAGCTTTATTTTTTTCCAATATTTACCCCCCTTCTTTTAAAAATTTAGGACAGAAAAGTGTAGTGAGTGACGTAAAGTACAATTTGTATGTCTTTTCTATCTGTAAAGGCAAAGAAAAAATAAAAGAAGGGAGTAAAAATTGGAAAAAAATGTTAAAGCTTCCCCCACGGATTATTTCTATGTTGAACCTATAGAACAGTCTGTAAAATATTTTCAAAAAAATCTATTAAAATAGCAGAAACAGGTATACGGAACAATGAGGAAGTTTCATCAATTTTTCGATAGCTCATTAAAACTAAGTGGACACGTATTTTTTCTTTTTTTCATAAGGCGAAAAATGAGGCAGATACGCCTTGAAATGTGCTTATGGCGTCACAATACACATGAATTATTACGTCACACCATACATAGTATATCTATATATATAAAACTAAAAACTGGCATAGCTCCCGTAATATTCATATATAGTGGAAATAAAAAAATACTTATCGATTTTTTTTCACTGTTGTAATAAAAAATAATCAGTTCAATTTCTCAGGAATCTTCCTAATTACTCTTAAATGTTTTAAGGTTTTCATGAGCATTTAAACATGTGTATAGTCTTAAGAATTTTGTATCTTGGTACATACTACCTACATATTTTGTATTATTGGCT
>MU181960.1:0-12214 GCA_016904865.1 Pissodes strobi
AAACGTAAATTATTCCGTCAATACAAAGTACATTTCTTACAAACATTGTCAAAAGTTAGGACCACATAACAAATTAAAATTATAGTAACCTAAAACGCTACCAACAAGTCTTCAGTGCAACTTTATTTTAAATACAAAAAATAGCTTTTCTTTTATTAAAAAAATGTTTACCCAACGACAACCTAGTAACGAAAAGGTTACCTAATTAGCCATATAAAACGAAATCTCCGTTAAGTAATGGTAAAGTTAATATTGTACACTGAAGCGTTAATCCACGCCTGAATCTCAATCCGCTTGTTTACAAATCTCGTATGTAATACGTAAAATTAACATATATTAAATTAAATATTTGCTATTAGTCATATAATTAGCGCGTCGTCGTTTTCAAAAAAATTCATCATATCACTATCAATAATCGTTAAGTGCAAATATCAATCGGATAACAAGCTTCACACAATAATAATTATACATCGGCGCATTACATTGCATCATATATTTTTAAAAGAAAACAATACTAAAATATATTAACAATATCAAATAAATAAATAAATACTTTAGTGCAATAATGTAAACATTTTGACTGAAAATAATAGTTACAAGAGTTCAAATGAATAGCGGATGTCGATAACACATTTAAGGTATGCAGTCGATAATGTATTAACAGCTATTAATTCTTTTGAAGGTTTGCAAGAGGTGTTAACAGAAGCGATTCAGCAATACCTACCAGTGACCCAATGGGTGTTAATTATAGCGTAAACACAAAAACCCCAGACTAATAATGAAATGACAAAACTGTATTTCCCTTATCAATATATCAATCAAACGCTTTCTTCGCTGCCATGTAAGGCGTTTCGCCAGAGAGGAAAAAAACTTAAACGGGGAGGCGACAGGCTTTCAATCGATTTTGTATGCGCATGTCCAAGCACAACGGGTATAATTGTCAAAATCAAAACATCATTAGCCGATTTCAGGTGATCAGATGTCATTGTCATTAACTTACAATATTTTTCTCCCGATACCTACTTAATGGTATTGTTGTCAACGGAGCAGAGTTAAGGTCACCAAAAACGTATACACCAACATGAAAGGTGCCGACGCTTTTATCGCCTCTCCTTTTAGTTTTTTCTCTCTGGTTTCGCATTCTTCTTGCGTCGATGGCTGCATTAATGGCAAGAACCATCGATATTGAGGATCCGAAACCAAAGGACAAGAAGACTGGACGTTTTATCAATATTTCTTAAAAGCCGTGTAGTGAAGCATAACATATACGAACTCGTACGTAACTAGTCAACATGGACCTCAAAAAAGCTCTCAGCGGAAAATGATTAGGTCAATGTTTGTAATGGCGACAAAGACTTTAAACGAAAAGTAGCATTCTTCTTCATAGCTACGCCGATGTTAGCCCCAATTTTAGGTTGTTTCCTTTGACATGAAATGGAACTGGATCGGAAACTCATAGAATGCTGACCAATACATGAAGCCTAATAAAACAGAAGACAATAACAGTTTTCAGCTTGTTTTGTTCTGACCTAAAAAGGCATGGAATGGCCCACAAGAATAGGGAAAAATCAATACGGGAGAACTGAAAAAAAAACTTTCACCTTCGAATTCGATATAGATGGGCCAAATATGAAAATTGACGCATACTTTCAACAGTGGACAGCTGATTGATGGTGATAATGATGAATGGTTAAAGAACATATGAAAGCAGCTGAAAATGTACAGGGTCACTTATTATATGTTGACATCTACATGCAGCCGTAATATACCGCCTAATAGACAAACAGTTTAGGTAGAGAAGTTCTATCTTTTAACTTGAACCGTCAGATTTTTTGATCAGATCGGACACATGAGCATCACAAAGCTATCAAAAAGTGCCAACGTATATTTGTTCAAGGGAACATCTTATACTTTTCTTAAGATTTAGGAATCCATTATTTTTCCGATTTCAAATATATACATAATATGTTTATGTTTTGTGTAGCCGGTTTCTGTGTAATTTTAGCATTCGCGAATATTTATTTTATAAATTAATATGCAGTTTATCTATAGGAGATTCACGTATCAAATATTAGGTAGGTAATATGTCATATCCACGACCTAAATTTAATTAATTAAAAGCGTAATATGGGTGGCGTTCGGTAATGTTATCTTTTCCCTAGATTTACTTTGAAAATTTGATAGCCAGGTGATCTGACTATTTAAATTGCATGATCAAATCATGTATCTATCTAAATATCAAAGTAAATCGAGGAAAAAACAACTCTACCGATCGCCGCTATGGTTTGCCTCTTTTAAGCTTCTCTTCCTCGAAATAATTCATATTTTTGCAAAATATTTTGTCATAAAATGACAAGATTCTAACAACAATCCAAAATATTTTGAAAAAATATGGTTATTCCGAGAAAGGCAAGCTTAAAGTTGTCCAACCATAGCGGCGATCTCTAGTTATTTGTTTCCTTAAAGTTGTCAAACTATTGTATGTTTTTAATAATGCTTTACGAGAAAGTCCTGAATGTCGTCAGATATTCAGTTAAAAATATTGTTAAAAGTTTTAAAAATAGAAGCATACAAAGAAAAAGAGATTGAAGCATCTCTATAAGGAAGATGATCTTCGGATTCTTTTATGTTCTGAAGAGAACTTTCGTTTAACTGAAATCTTGTGTAGTTACAATTTATTTTTTTTTAGTTTCATCAAACCCTCCTGAACATGTCAGCAATTTAATTTAGATTATATTTTTTACAGTACGATTCTCGCGCTTTGATTTATTTCTAATATAACCCAAATTAACTCAAACTATAATCTATAAGCTTAGTTCTTTTTAATGATTTCAGCTAAACGAAAGCTAACCTCTTGGCGAAATTTTCTTAAACTCAAATCTTGTATATTTACGAATTATTATTTTTTATAGTTTCTACTAACGCTCGTGAACATGCAGAACATTCTTCAGCTGCGAAAAGTCAAACATATTATTTTAATTATATTTTTATTTATTTTTTTTACCATGTGGAGATAATTCAAAGAAACCACAGCTTGCCTAAACTAACCCAAACTAAACAAAACTAGTCCAAACTAATCACAATTAACCTTACTAACCCAAATTAATCCATAAACTAGAAATAATAGAAATATCTTCTATATATTTCCACGGGAAAACAATTGCAATAAAGAATTTCTATAAGCTTTTACAGCAAAAAATCTATAAACCTATTTTTTTTTTTCGATAATTTCAACTAAACGAAAGTTCAACCAAATCCTGAAATGAACATAAAGAATGCCGGGAATATGTGCGGGCGAGAAGTCTGAGTTGGAAATTCAAATAACTTTATGGATCTTAAGCCTGTTTAGGAGCTACCCAGATCATCAGAGACTCCAAAGATCAATATAGAAATAGTTTAGAAAAAATACAAGAAGATCCTGGTTTTTTTAATAACATAATATTTGCAGACGAAGCTTCAGCCCTACAGCTGGATATTGAATAGATGGAACAAGAACTTCTGGAAAACAACAAATCTACACAAAGTACAATCAGTAAAGGGCTCAAGCCGTTGGCGTTTAGCGTGGAATAAATAATCTTTGAATCCTTGAACCAAATATATATCTCCAGTCATCAAATGGCGAGAAATACCCGACAGTTTTAGTAAATGAAGCCGAAAACCTGTTTGAGAATATAACCTATGCCTGTCTGAGAATACAACAATTTGATTTGGCCACCAAGATGGAGTACTCCCACACAGTACTCAGTCAATCACAGAATATTTAAATCAAATATAGTGTGTTGATCGGCAGACGGTAATACTCGGTGGAGAATAAACAGTCGGTTGTGAGGTTACCTAAAGGATAGGGTATATTCTGCCAGAACCATAAATATTGCAGTTTTTGAAAGTTGGAGGCGAGATTGAAAATTTATATCCTAAGCATCCTGAGTATATTCTTAATACAATTATTAGAAAATATCCCAAAATGTTTCAAAATTTGATATTTGGCACGAAAAATATAGGTTATTCCATTTAAAAAAATATAAGTAGGTACTTTTTTGATCAAAAAATCTGCCGGTTTTTCTATCACCTGTAATTACGGTTGCATGTGAATGTTAAACAATAATGAATGGCCCAGTGTATTGGAGGAGAAGTTAGATGAATAAAAAGATAGATCAATATTTACGTCATAATAAATTAAAATAATGATTATTTATAATTACTGGTATAAAGAACACTCAACAGTAACAATTCAAAACGTCTGTAAAAAGTGGATAGAGAAAAAATTAAAATTATGTGAGTAAACCTAACCTATAAAACATTACACAACAAACATAAAAACAAATAATCAACAAGTCAGTTCTTATTCTTGTTCCTTACTCTAAAACTGTTTGAGCCCCGACCACGCTTTTTCTCTTTGCTCTTCTTATTATCGCCCGCGTCGTCACTTTTCTTCCCTTTTTCCTGCCTAGCTTTGTCGCATTCAGCGGAACCATCTACCACAATCGGAAAGGAATTACCATCTTCATGTTCTGCAACATGCTTCACTTTTGCAGCGTTGCCGTCTTGGACAGAATATTGGTTCAGCACCGCATTTTGAGGCTTCTGTTCCAACACTGAGTAGTCAAAAGGCTTGTAGGTCTCCTCAGGTCCTATTAAGGACAGAGTCTGAGCTATTTGAGGGCTCCTATCATATGAGGGATTTAAAGGAGGGTACAAAGTACTATCGAAATTAACGAACGTGTTCGGTGGCATAGGGAAAGTCGTGGTAATCTCCACTGGAACCGGTTGAGATGACTGTAATGCCCCATTTTGATATCCGCCACTGAATACAGGAGTTCGCTGGCCCTTAACGAAAAGTTCCTGAGAGGTCATCGGTGTCCAGGTTCCATGGGGAAAATGGTACGATTCTGGATGAATTCGATTTCCGTTCTGGGATTTGTGATATATATGGCTCTCGTGTTTCTCATGATTCTTGTGATTATTTCTGTGCTGCTTTTCATGCTTGTGGTCATTCTGCTGGTGGTTGTGTTTGTGCCGCTGATTTTTCGATTTGGGCTAGAAGTGAAAGAACTAATCAGTATTGCGGCTTTCTAAATTGAGTTGTAATTTCCAATAACGCTTCGGAATTATAGAGATATTTGGAGAATTTTTAGCAAAATATACCAAGCCTGTGTGCGTGCGGTCCATACAAGGTACCTTTGGTGACAACTATTTTATAATAATGATACATTGTTTTTTAAGCATTATAAAGCAATTTCAGGTCAAGGTGGCCAACGACATATCGCGAATCCAAAATTTGTTTTTTAGGTAAATAAGTATGCTTTAGGTTCAGCTTGAACACAGCTACAAGTCAACTTTAACTGGCTGGTAAAGTATGGTTAAAGTACAATGTCTTTATCCTCTCATATTAATTTTTGGAATATTAATGATTTTCGTGTTTTTGGCGCTTTTTAATTATGGAAAAACTAAGCAAACCCTATAACCGGGGTTTATTCCTTAACAGGCGTTTGACGCATTTGTTATAATAATCGAGAGTTCAGCTTGCTGTTAGGACTCACCAGAACATTAAATAAACACTTTAACGTTAATTTGAGGAGCAGCATTAGTTGGTCACAGCTAAGCAGCATAACCGTACGCTAATAAGCCGACCCTAGAGGTTCTGCAATGGCATGTTTTGTCATTCGCCCGCATATCAAGAAAACTTTGTATCTCCAGCTTTTCGAATAAGGTCGAACTAACAACAATAGATTCGCCTGCGTGTTCGCCAAATATTAATCCTATAGTACATGTCTGGAGCATGCTAAGAACATGATTAAGATCCAGAATCCCTGCAATTCAATGTACCGAGCACGTGAGAGCAGCTCTGGTTTAGATTTGGGACAATATGACTCAAGAGATGATTAACGGATGACTGCTGTGGATAAAGGCCCGTGAAAAGGATACTGGTTAGTGAAGAAAAATGTTTTATTAATTTTCCTTGGCTATTGAATGTTTGTTTAATGTCAATTTTAAAACTCCTTATTTTCCTTAATAATTATGATATGAGAGCAAACAACAACAAAATTAGGCTACAATTTAATTTTATCAAATGTTTTCAATTTTTATGTATTCACTCCACATGTGGTCCCAAAAATTGCTGAAAAATCAATATATTTTTCGTCCATGTCTCTGATATAAAGAACAGTTCTTCAAAAATCTTAATAATTAAGCTGCATTCTTGAAGAAACAAATTAGAATTAAAAAATAAATTATTGAAATCGAGTGAAGGATTACAGGGAAAGTTGATGTTAGAATTAGGATACATTTTCGGTCGATCCACTAATTTTGCCGGTGTATATCGCACTCGCTTGGCGTAATTGTCCGTTTCATGAAATGGATATCCAGTTTGTGAACTGTAACCAGATAGAGGAAAAATATTTTATTCGACTATCTGGACAATTTTTTTGTCCAGTTCATGAAATGGAAATGATTTTTATCCACTTAGTGTAACCCAAGGCATTGTCGAAATTAGCGTTCTTTAGACCGAGGTATACAATTTCTTGTGAGGACAATAGCTTGGGTAACCCAAACTAATCTAAACTAGCTCAAACTGATATTATGACCATAAAACACCGGAAGTGGACAAAACTTAAAATATACATAACAGGAACTGGACAATTTTTGTATCCAGATACTGTAATACATAACGGTTTCATTAAATGGATGCAAATTATTTCCATTTCATGGCAAAAAAATTGTCCAAATAGGGGAATAAAATATTATTCCTCTATCTGGTTACAATTGACGAAATGGATATTCATCTCATGAAACGGACAATTACACCCAGTGGGTACGACAGGTCGTGTGCTTAAAATATCTTACTTACTTTATGTGGTGGGATTTTTTCTTGGCTGATATCTTCATCTTCAAGGCTTATTTCTGATGAACTAGAGTGTTTGTATTTGTGTGTTCTGCTAGGCTTCCTCTTTCTTCTGCTAGTACCATGTACATGATTTCTATGCCTAAAAATAAGAAATAGAACTGAAGCTAAATAATTATTATTTGTAAATTAAGGTCGGGAAAATGCAATTTTTTACCATTTCAAAACAGTTTGAAATTGAATATACATTTTCGAGAAACAGACTGTTTTGAAAATTCATCAGGCAACGTAATGATCGCTAAGTTACCGGGTGGTAAAAGTATCCCATTTCGTAGCAGATTATTATTAGTGAAATGTGTAATGATCTGCTTTGAAAGTACCTAATTTTTCGTGCTTTGTTTAGATGGCTTTTTGTGTTCTTCTCTGGAGACTTTCTTTGAAGATCTCTCAAAATACGTCGGCAATATTGTTAAATTGCTTATCGTTTATTATTTAAAATTTATTTTGGAAATAGCTCAAAAACTATTGACATTTCAGTCATTTCTGTCCTCTATAAATGGGCATTATCAAATTTTTAGTCAGACGTTCCTCGAGAATCGGATCACCATACTTTAGTTTTTTAGCTGCTATTTTTATTACACTGCCAAAACTAATGATGTTATCACACTTGCTAGTAAGTTATAGAAAATTAATTTATACATATAATTAATATACATATGTGTGACAGAAATAGGTAGCCATTTTGCGCATATTTCAAATACCGAAACAAAAGTGAAATAAAATATAATATATATCTATATAAAGTTTATAGCGATAACTGAAGAATAGAACGTCGGCGTCGTACGAAAAATCTTCTTTTCACTCTTGTAGAGGAACAAATTTTAAATTTCTTGTTCGAGGTCATTCCTTTTGAATTTCCCTCAATATCCCAAAAATTACAAATCTGAAAAAGGACTGCCAACGTTATTTGAGTAATCTTAACAAATACAATTTTTTTTATCATTTAATCGACTTCTTCGTCTCTGTCTAAGGGGGAAATTATATATGTGTTGATTAGTGGGACGTCTGTAAAATTCAATAAACCATTCAGATTTTAATTCGTATTTTAACATTTTAACTAATATGAGAAATAAATTTAGATTGATTTTTAAATTTACCTCTCAATTTCTGAAAAATTCAAAGCCATATGGCAATAGTGTCAACCAACCTATAATGCAGCCCCTTCAAAAATTATAAATTTCATCTAATTTATTCCATACAATTCCGACCTCTTTGTCTAACGCATTGTCTCTTACTGGAAAATACATATTTGTTGATTAATATGACTACTGAAAAAATTAAATATGTAAAAGATTTATAGAGATGGAAATGTTTCTATGGTGGCATAATATGGTAAATCAATTTTGAACCATTATTGATTTTTCCTCAGGAATCAAATGCAATTTGGCAATACTGCCAACGTGTCTTAAGTGAACTTCAAACAAGAAAATTGTTCTATAATTAAGCGCAGGTCCGAAGATCCGAAAAGTGTAAATTGACAGAAAAAGGGTAAATTTTCCAACTTGACAGATAAAGGGTAAATTGACAGAAAAAGTGTAAATTGACAGGAAACTGTAAATTTTCCTGAAAATATTTTACAATGTTAGCATGACAGCTCTACGCTTTCGTA
Organism: Pissodes strobi; assembly: GCA_016904865.1. Classification (NCBI taxonomy): domain Eukaryota; kingdom Metazoa; phylum Arthropoda; class Insecta; order Coleoptera; family Curculionidae; genus Pissodes; species Pissodes strobi. Next base: position 8,511 of record MU181960.1, read on the forward strand.
AGATTCAGAGCCATATTTTAGTATTTTGACGTATAGAAAAACAATTTTCGATGATTTTATAATTTTTTATAATTTCTCAAAAATTTAAAGCAGTTTGGCAATACTGTCAACATAATGTTGAGAGACCTACAATAAAGACAACTTTTCTATAATTTAATCAATAATTTGATGAAGTGATATACAGCGGTTTCTGCCGAATTTATGGGAGATTTCAAGGTAAAATTTTACTTTAAACATCGAAGTTGTGGCAAGTAATTCCAAAATATATAACAAAAAAATATATTAATTTATTAATTGGCATGGCATCGGAAAAGGAATATACGATTCAAATCGTCGATACCGATATAAGTTATCTTAGTACATACGTGGATGCTGTATTGGGTTTTCTTTACCTGTTTGTATCATAAATAAATAAATAAATAAATAAATCACTACTTTAAAATTTTGGCATATGAGAATATAATTTTGGACAATTTTTAAATATTTTAAATTTTTTCGGAAACTAAAGGGCAAGTTGACAGTACTGCCAACGTATCTGCGGCGGTTTCTGCCGATTTTCTGGGAGATTTCGAGGCAAAATTTTACCTTAACTATCGATTTTGTGACAAGTAATTTCAAAATATAGAACAGAAAAATATACTCTATTTTATAATAGTCATCTTGCATGTACAACATGGCGATACTGCCAACGTATTAATTAATTAATTTAATCGATATTTTACTCTTGCGTTCCTGTCTAACGCATCGTCTCTTATTGAAATAGTTATGTATCTAGAGTGGCGTTTAATTTTTTTCTATAATTTAATCGATATTTTATTATTTCGTCTCTGTCTAATACATATATTGTCTCTTACGGCAACATTATTTATTTGTTGATTTGTTAATTAATGCGGCTTCTCGAAAAATTAAATTAAAGATTTATATCCATATTTTATACATATCAATTCCGAACGAGAATTGATCTTTTCTCAATTTCTCAAAAGCTAAAAGCAATTATTTGGCAATAATGTCAAAATAGACATGATAGAAGAAGACATACAACCTTGTTGGTTTATTATGATATCCAAAATAATGACGATACAGACAAAAATGCTCAAGATTAAATGATTTAGAACATGGACATTCTCCAAAAAGAGATAATGATGAAAAGCAGCTCTAGTTCGGATGATGTGATAGATAGCAGGTTTAATTCGGCTAATGAAATGCCCCTGATAAAACGAGAAAAAGGGCAGAAAAAAGAGAACTAAACAAAAAATTGAGAATGAGTGTAGGAAAATACATTGGGTTTCGGAAAACAAAAGGCCAAAAAATACATTTCATGACACGCCTAGGAATTAATGACGTCTAAAAGGTTGATATAATTGCGAAGATCCTTCGGTCGGATGACGATAGAAAGATTATTTGCTCGAAATTCTGGTTAGGCATGTCATGCGAACAACGCAAATATTTTGTAGCAACCACAGTAAAAGTATGTGACAGGAAAAAACCCGAAATAAAAAATTCAAGACGGTCAGTAACATTTAGGTATCATTTGATTTTAAACGATACTCATTTTCCAGTTTGTAAATTAATGTATCTTAACCACTGATTTGTATAGGAGTGGATAAGCAATAGCCGCCTGTCGCACTACTCAAAAGTGGCAACCTATGGGCGAAAAAAACAGGTTTCTGCGCATGACAAAATCGACGCAAAATGGAAAAACGTAAACAAAGAAGATACCGTTTTGTCATGCGCACTAAAACACTTGCCGTTTCAGCAGGCCTCGGTCAGGATCGAACTTGGCTTTTGTCTTTGACGTGTTTTCGTTTTGACGGCGCGGCGTTTTCAGTTAATAATTCGAGTTTTTACTTTCGTTGAACCTAGTGTCTGTAGTTGCTTAATTAGTTTTAGTTTAGTGGTTCACGTTGCTTTGTGCGTACCCTATTTTGATTTTCGTTTAAATTGAACAATACGCACATAAACAATGAGCGATGCTACCAAAATAGAATCCCGAAAGTTTATGGTTGTATTTTGTAGTAGTAGAGGCAAAATACCCGGGATTTTCTATTTCAAGTAAGTCTAATTATTATAAGTATTACTTATTTATACCATATTGTTTGTTTCACTATGCTAACTGGGGCCTATTTCACAATCGGCAAGACCGCTCTACCGAATATTTGGTGAAATAATCACTTTCGAAGTCCGGGCCTGCCTATTTACCTTCACGGTGCAACAGCTAGCTCCTACTAATTTTCTAATGCGCAAGTCCAAATTGAAATCTCTTTGTTTACATTTCGTGGTCGTAAATTTGCCATATTTGGTCTATTTATTGCTTAGCCACTCCTATACAAATCAATGATCTTAACCCGTTAAGCGCCACCATGAGAGAGAAAAATCTGGTCCCCCAGGCCAACTTTTTTTTGTTGTGGGTTTTGCTTCTATTTGGTATTAGTTTTGTATAGCAATCCGATTTTTTTAAAAAGGCTGTAAGATTTTTCTGTTATTCCCTTTTTTTGAGACATGGGTTGTGTGTCGCGCGGCCCATTAAACCAAATATACTCTGCAGGCCGCATCAGCGGTGTTTGTTTTTAGACATAATTTTTCTAAAAAAAAAAATCGAAAAAAAAAAAATGTTGGGCTAACATTAACTTGTGGTTTCCTGGGCCACAATCTATCTATTCCCATAAGAATTGTACAGACCACATGGTCGAGTTACACGGCAAAATAGAACAGCGAGCGTCGCGACACAACCTGTGTGTCTTGAGGCCCGGGAAACAAAAGTAGGTGTGACATGCGCATTATGTCTCATGGCGCTTAACGTGTTAACTTAGGAGAGTGGTCTGCAAGACCTTGGGCTGTATCCGCAAATAATGGAATGGTCAAAAGTAATGAAGTTGATGTTTCATCGAGGTTGAAACGTAAATAAGTTAAATAAATTGCCATCCCACTGCTGCAGAAAATATATAGAGCAGCTTTACCTGGAGCAAAGGTTCCAGTCTTGAAACGATCTAGTCAGGGTTTATCACCAATAATCCAAAGATGAAAATCGCAATGCTCTTTCTTTTACGTCACTAAGGCAGATGGCAAAATAAATGAAAAGTAAGATGTTTGTTTCATATCTAAGAATGTAAATGTAACTGAAGCGGACCACAAGAAGCACATAGAGGCAAAAATAGAGCTAGAGCTGAAAAAGAGAGAAATAAAGCACAGGCTCTGGAGAAAAGCTGTTATGTTGTTGCAATGGATGTACAAGCTGTTAATCTGTCGCAACAGATTAATGCAAGTACAAGACTAAATTGTGCTGTCACAACTTCACATTGTCACATGATCATATCACTAAAGAAGTTGTGTGCTACTGGTATAATGAGATCCAGGGGCAGATGGACAGGTATCTACCTGCGCTTCTTTTTTAGTTTATTTTCTTGAAGAAAAATTTCTGGATATTGGGGATAAACAACTTATTATAATTTATTTCGATGGGTGTACAGCACAAAATAGGAATGCAATTTTATCTAGTGCTCTATTATACTTACCTGAAGAACATGATGTTAAATAACTCAAAAAATGTCTTGAGAAGGGTCACACAAAAAATGATGTGTGACTCAGTGCAAAGCACAATCGAAAAACGGCTGAATAACAAAGAAATATATCTTCCCAGAGACTATTTAAGAGCAACTAGTGAAGCCAGAGGGTCGCCACTATACACAGCAAAAACGAAAGATTTG
>MU181960.1:12224-25012 GCA_016904865.1 Pissodes strobi
CGTGATGTTATTAAATATAAGCTGGACTTTAACAATTAATTATTCGTTGAGCTGTCCCATCGATCGTCCAAAAAAAATAAAGGATTTTCACCTTGTTGAATTTCCCTCTACACTCCAAGAAACAATATAAGAAAAACCAAGTATGACCATCTTCAAACAATCAAAGTGCATTCCCAAGATGGTTGGCCTTTTTATGATATATTGCTTTCAATGCAAAATGAATTAGGTAACTGACAGTTTCCCTTCTTTATTTTATAAATTTTAATGCCTTCCAAAGACAACTCTTTGGAAGGCATTAAAATTTATAAAATAAAGAAGGGAAACTGTCAGTTACCTAATTCATTTTGCATTGAAAGCAAGATATCATAAAAAGGCCAACCATCATCAAAATCATTCTGATACAAATCAACATTTGTATCAAAATGATTTTTTATCCAAGAGTTCATTTCATAGTGATAGAGTATATTTAAATGATTTATTTGATATATTTTGTTTAATAAAATATTTTATTATTCCTATTTTAAAGCAATTAAAAAAGTGTTAGTAATTTTATGACATCTTCCTATTAGTAGAAAATAAAGTAGGGTACAGAATTACCAAAGTTTTTTTGTTTTGGAATTATTTTTTTTTTTCGTGTTTTATCCAATGGACTATTTTGTAAGAATACTTAGTTTTTTAATAAAATATTAGGTGTTATCCATTAAACTTTGCTTTAATTCTCAGTGCATTTTCTCGTAAATGCCATTTAAAAAATGCAATTCCTTCTATCCATCATAAAAAACTGTGTATATAAAAATCATTCAAAATGTTAAATTTATATTATATCAAAATTTGTAAAGCTGAGGCAAAAAACTGCCTAAATCATGTCCTCTGGATAATGTTAAATTTTTTTGCTCTCCTGTAAAATTCATGCTCCACGAGTTACGAGGTCCTGCTATTCAGCTCTCGTTTTAATAAATAAGTTCTTCGGCCTGTGTTATGATTTTAATTCTCTTTTTTAAAACTATTTATTGCAAATAATTTTGATTTAATATTTTCCATCCCTCCTTATAACCCACGTTTTGCCTTAAATATGGCATCATATACCTACCTACTATACTTTCGTTAAAAAGATGTGTTTGTGTAAGTATAGGCTACTACTACTTACTTATAGCATGAAGATTAAGTGTAATTGTGTCTGGCGTTTCGAAAATAATAATGTAGTCACCAAAGGAAACGAAAATATTTAAAAAATCGCTGCGTTAAAATGGATCTCTACATATATTAAAGATAGCAATATCGCTCCGCAGATCTCTTCATGGCCTCTAATTGAGTGGTCCTTATCGATAAGAGGCAACGTTACCAACCTTATATTGCATGATGTCCCTAAGGGAATGGCCACTTTTCCCTAGATTCCATATTTTTTTCCTAATTTGTATTTATGTTGATAAAACATATATTCAATACCTATATAAGTATTTATACAAAATTTGCTGACTATTGCTTCGGAAATAACAAAAAAAAAATATTTTATAAAAATTCATCTCAGTTTTTGGATTTGATTCTTAGCCTTATGATTTATGCAATTTCTAAAGATTTTTAAAGCTCCCTAGAATGTCGAAGAATTTTCTGGGTTTATAAATAAATTGATATTTCCCTAAAAAAGGGAAATCTCTGTGTAGTCGCAACACTGAAAAAAAACACTAAATATTATTATGGGAAGAAAAGGAGCGTTTCGGTGCAAGGTCTTACCTATGAGTCTTCGGTGGTCTTACTTCTTCATTCACATAGATCATATGATGAACATCTTTCTTCTGGCGACTACTCTCTACTAGAACCACGTTTACAATGCTCCATATCAGAAAGATCTTCACTATAAAGCTTTTATCTCCAAACATGGTGAAAGCAATGCAAAATCGTCTTCATAAATTTTTCAAGAATATCTTCATTATTTCTGCAAATTATGTACATATTATATATTATGTAAAAAAAATCTAATACAAACTGTTTTCTATAACAGAAAAATAAAAAATAATACATACAAATGCAAGTACTATCTAGATGAAAAAGAGTTTTCTTCCGTTTAGGAAACGCCATAATATTTATATTATTTTTGTATTTGATAGGATCGTCTGTATTTTAGGCTCAAATTCTATTTGTGCGTATAAAAATACATTAAAAGTTTAAAATAAAAAAATCTCTTTTAAGACTGCGCTTTTAAGAGAAAACCACATAGACGGTTACATCTGTGGTAGCATTCTTGTCTTCAAAATATGTTTTTAGACACCTTTGAAACCTCTGAGGCACCTGAAACTTGATAACTAATCCAAACTAACAACTAACCCAAACTAACTTCCAAAAGACAGGTAGGGACACCTCACAGAACACTGCATTCAAGTGAACGCGCCTCAATCTGAGCGAAAACTACCTGCAATAGAAACCCAATCCTGTATAAATGTTTTCCAAATCGAGCGAGAAAAAGGGGTACCAAAACGATACGCTCGGTTTAAGAAAATGCATTGTTTCATGAAGATAATTCTCCATAATTTTTCTGTCGATTGCGTGAAGATTTCGCATGTGCAGGACAGTGGATAAAAGCGCTCGCGAACATGACCGGGCTAAGGCATATGAGACTCTTGCATTCAATAAGCTGACTTATTTTTCCTTATAATTGTACAACAATATTTTTGAAGTAGAAATCGACACCTGCAACGAAAGCTATAGAAACTCCATTTTCACGATTTTAAGAAAGACATTTAAAATATTACCTAATAAGCGTAAGGTTAGTATATCGAATTAAAATGTATAGAAACATCAAAACTTTGATTGAGTATGTTAAGGAAAAATGAAAGCTTAAGCAATGGTTTCTTCAATATTTGAAATTTGTTTGTTTTTTTTTTAACAAAAAGTAATTGAAAAATAGTTACCAACAATCTTTTGATGACCACAATTAAAGTTTTGATATATAAAACCATAATAAATAGTAAATAATGTTTATTAATATAAACTTATATAATACATTATATAAAAGAACGAAATATATTATTCATCGTCGGTCTCTTCAGTTCCAGAATACTGATCAGGTGTGTAGATAGACCGCTTCTGGCATTTTCAATTACTGCATGTATGCTGCCCCATTGGTTTTGGGTATTTTTGACTTGACAAAGGCATTTCATTGTATCTCCTTTGAGAAACTTTTAAATAAACTTTCTTACTGCAATTTTCACTCGACTAGTATTGCCTTTGATGAGTCTTACTTACGTGGGCGTCAACAACTTGCGTTCTTTAAATAGAACACTTCAGGTAATCTTCCCGTCAGGCATGGAGTTCCGCAGGGCTCAGTATTGAGCCCTCTACTCTTCCCGATTTACATTAATGCTCTGCCTTGCTTTGATACTTTTTGCCCATGACACTATCAACCTGTAACATTACCACCTCTCTGAACCCTTGGAAACCTTAACACATGATATGCAGCTAAAAAGACTGGTTTATAGCCAACCAGCTTAGTACCAATGCAGCTAAAACGCAAAACATAATTTTTTCTCTTAGAAGAAGGCAGCAGGTCTTGCCTAGTGAAGAGTCAGTCAAATTTCTGGAACTTTATCTAGATTCTGGCGTAACCTGGGAGACTCGCGTCAACCGGCTCTCTTCCAACCTATCTTGTTAGGCACTTAAGTAATTTTGTTACAAAAAATGTTTTAATGGCAGCATATCATGGCTATTTTGTTTCTAATATGTCCAGGCAGTTTTAAATTGGGGACACTCACCGCTTTGTGCTTGGATCTTTGGACTTCAGAGAAGATGTATTCGTATATTGGCGGGACTAAAATATATTGCTGTCGGATGTGCTTCCCAGACTTAAATATTCTTACTTTTCCATCCATCTACATTTTGGCTTAACTCACCTATATTAGGCTAAATATTTCACAGTACACCACTCATCATGAGGTACACAGATATGCTAGACGAAGTAACTCGAACATAGAGCCTGACTTCCACAGGCTCAAGGACTCGTAGAGGCACTGACCACTTTGTAGTTATGTTTTTTAATGTCCTGCCTAAGCATGTGAGAGAGCTCAATGGGGTTGCCTTTAAATCTAAAGTTAAGAAACATCTCATCAAAAAAAGCATTTTACTCAACAGAGGAGTACCTCAAAAATATTTTAATAATGTGTGACGTTTTTTTTATATAGCATTGTTTTATACAGGGTGTTTCAAAAAACATGCGCCAACGCTCGGCCGGAGATTCATCATCCAAAAATAACAAAAAAAGTTGATATAAACATAGGTCCGGAAATGCTTAGTTTTCAAGATACAGGGTGTTGAACATTCAAAAAAAAATCGACTTTTTTAAAATATCTTAAATATCCTTTGTCCGATTTTGTTGAAATTTGTCAGCGTTAATCACAGTGATAAGGGCTAATTTTTCTTTAACTAGATTAAAATTGTGAAGTCCAGTGGCGTCCCCGAAGGCAACTTGTCGAATATTTTTGTCGAAAAAATGTACGCCACTGACTTTTTTGCATTTTTTATATATTTTTATGATTAAGCCACTAAAAATATTTTTTTTTTGTCTCTTGAGTTATTTTCATATCTTACCTCGTTTTCGAAAGAAAAAATAAAAAGCATATTATTGCATGTCCCTAAACAACAAAAACATGCACCAACGCTCGTCGAGAGATTGGCCATCCAAAAATACTAGAAATAGTTCTAATAAACATTGGTTCACAAACGCTTAGTTTTTGAAACACAGGGTGTTAAAAAAAATCCTAGAAATCTAAATCGTTTTAGAGATATTTGGTTGAAACTTTGGTAAAATTATGTGATGCATAAATGGTAAATTTTCACCAAACTAAAATACATTTTTTTCCAGCAAAAGCTTACATTTGGGTATACCTATTAATATAATTGTAAACAAATGTGTGACCCGGTGTTTAGTTCCGGGTCACAAATTTTTTTACAATTTATTAATAGGTATACCCAAATGTACGCTTCTGTTGGAAAAGATGTATTTTAGTTTGGTGAAAAATTACTATCTATGTATCACATAATTTTACCAACGTTTCAACCAAATATCTCTAAAACGTTTTAGATTTTTAGGATTTTTCTTAACACCCTTCTAGTTCAAAAACTAAGCGTTTGTGAACCAATGTTTATTAGAACTTTTTCTAGTATTTTTGGATGGCCAATCTCTCGCCGAGCGTTAGTTGGTGCATGTTTTTGTTGTCCAGGGACATGCAATAATATGCTTTTTATATTTCTTTCGAAAACAAGGTAAGATATGAAAACAACTCAAGAGACAAAAAAAAAATTATTTTTAGTGGCTTAATCATAAAAAAATATAAAAATTGCAAAAAAGTCAGTGGCGTACATTTTTTTGACAAAAATATTCGACAAGGTGCCTTCGGGGACGCCACTGGACTTGATAATTTTAATCTAGTTAAAGAAAAATTAGCCCCTTATCACTGTAAATAACGCTGCCAAATTTCAACAAAATCGGACAGAGGATATTTAAGATATTTTAAAAAAGCCGATTTTTTTTTAAATGTTCAACACCCTGTATCTTGAAAACTAAGCATTTCCGGACCTACGTTTATATCAACTTTTTTTCTTATTTTTGGATAATGAATCTCCGGCCGAGCGTTGGTGCATGTTTTTTGAAACACCCTGTATATTGACTAATTGTATATTTGTAAGGTTTTTTAATATTTATTTAATCTACGTACAGTTTTGTGACTATTATATTATAATTTTTTCTGATTTGTAAGGAAGCGCTGTTGTGTAATTATTACCGATAAAATATCTACCATCTATCTATAACTGTTTTCCAAAAATCGATGAATTATTCCAATTCCAAATTTTTGCCATGCGTAAGAGAATATGGAGAAAACAAATCTATTGCGGTTTTGACCTCCGCAGTTATCCGAATATAAGATAACTTTCTTTACTTTCCTTTCTTTCTGAAATTTTAGGAACTATAGCAAACAACTACTTGTCTCATTGAGTCCGCGTTTAGCTGTTAATTTGGTTCAGACATAACAAGATCCCTTGTGAGTTCCTAGATCATAAACATTAAAGCTGTAAACTGCAAATTTACTCTTATAAAAAAAAATGAGCGAGTCTGCTAGTACTCGAGACGCTGATGTGTAAACATATCCTATATCGACATGCACAAATATTCAAATATTTGAGCAGCCCTCGTAAAATCACTGGGCATGGTTATGATGTCACAGCCGCTTGCACATTTCTGTGCCCATCCGCTTGCACATTTGTCGAGATTTCCCTCATACCGCCGCGGAACATGTTTACACATCAAAAATGAGCGAGTCTGCTAGTATACTCGAGACACTGATATGTAAACATATCCTATAGCGACATGCACAAATATTTGAGCAGCCCTCGTAAAATCAGTGCGCATGGTTATGATGTCACAGCCGGTTGCACATTTCCGTCCCCATTCCCTTACACATTTCCGTCCTATTTGCCGAGAATTACCCTCATACCGCCGCGTAAGATGTTTACACATCAAAAAAGGTTGCTAACCTCTGGCTGAGGTACTTGGAGGGCTAGGGGGCTTTAAGCCCGGGGCGTTGAAACTAGGGAGGCGGCGCGGGCTGAACATTAGATCAGTAGTTATAGTATATTTAGTAATTATTCAATAATCTTATGTCATTCCATCATTAGTGACATTAGTAGTCGCGGCAAAGTCCTGAGAATCGTGATTTTAGAATTAGAATCCCACTTGACTACTTGACATCTTATAAACTACGCGGGAATGTAGGCCATCAGCCACCTGCCTAGCTCTGGAAGGGACTTCAGGATAAGGCATTTCCCGAAAATTACAACCTACGGCACTTCAAGTCCAACGTCCACCGTCTTCTCCGCACACGCACCGCTCGTTTAGTGATATAGGATTTGCCTTTTGTGTGTGTGCCGAACATAAAAAAAAACTAAAAAGCCTTGGCCACTAATTAGAAACTTAATAGAAAACTGTTTAATAATAATTTAATTAAAATATGTTTTTGATACCAACATTCCGACACTGGGCCTAAAAACTATCACTTACCTGATTGCTGGGACCTTGAAGCCATGGGCGTAGACAGGGGGGCATGCCCCTCCCCTGGGAATTTAACCGACTCATTTTGCAACATACCATTCCATTCAAGAGGGTGCCGAATACTTGTTTTTTTTTACGATTTTAAGGACTTTTGGTTACAAATTGGGCGTGGCACCCCCCGGCTTAGCCTCCCCCAACGGGGACCCCCGCGGCCTTGTCTACGGTTCCCCCCCCCCCCCCCCCCTTGAGAAAAATCCTGTCTACGCCCATGCTTAAAGCAGAACCATTAGTCACTTCAAAAAGTTCCTTTATTCATATTTTGATACAATAATACCACCACATTAAACACTTTTTCGTAAACTAATCTCAAATTAATTAATATAAACTTCAACTATCGTAATATCACAGGTGGTAATATAGTAACTCAAACTACGATGTACCTTTCGCAATATTTTCCAACCAAGGCCATATGAACTCAACTTACTTTGTTTTCAAGGTACACTTGTCAGAACAAATAGGTACTATATCAATAAAATCGAATGTTTTATGTTATATGTGTTGCCTCTATTTCAAATCTAGTTACTATACTTTTTCCAGGAAAACTTGACTTTGTGAACCATATTTTCATGATATTAACTCAAACCATCGGTTTTTTGGGTTACTATGGTTTTCGTTGAAGGTATGGGCGTAAGACAGAGGGGGCGCTGGGGGCATGGCCCCCTGTGGGAATTTAACCGACTCATTTTGCAACATACCTTTGTTATGATAAGCGATGGATGGTGCAAACCACTGACTCCTAAAAATTAGTGGATGGGCGTAGGGCTTGTTTCGTTTTCATCTTTCTTTGATTTAAAAGTTTTGTTTATGCTCCGCGTTTTGGTTTTACCCTGCAGCATTTTAATAATTTATTATTTGCGTTACAATAGTGAAAGCTTTATTTGTATATATGTTTTTATTTAATTATTATGTATGTGCATATAAAGTGATTACTGATTACGTGATACCTATTAACTGATTTGACATTGGTGCTATTCAAGAGGGTGCCGAATCCTTATTTTCTTTAACGATTTTAACGACTTTTGTGTAAAAATTGGGCGTGGCAATCCCATTGGCATCTGTCAGAGCCTGCGACGGGCACCACTGTGACCTTGTCTACGGTTCGCGCCCCCTGAGAAAAAAATCCTCTCTACGCCCATGGTTGGAGGTGTCGAAATATACTGATACTATTCTCAATTTAGTCAAAAACTGCCACCAAAATATATAGTTCAAGTCTTCCACCCTATGTCATATGTCACTACTATTAAGAACGTGAGCGACACAAAAATAGGAAAGATAATACGAATTTCGCAAACCGACAGCACTGACCGAGAATCTATAACCAAACAGTAACCAGTTCCGCACGAATTTTTAATTATTTAAATATATATAAACAAGTGGTAATAATACCAATTCTTGAAATTTTGTAAATTGTCGTCTAATAGTGCAGCAAAGCGTGAGTATTATATTATTATAAATAAAAATAATTATTTATAACTATTTTCGAAAAAATGCAAATACACTGGCATAAATTTACATGCAAAAATGCCTAACAAAGTTCTTTCCTATAAGATACAGTTATGGCCAAAACATGAAAAATGTCATGATTTTGTAAATTTACACGAGTTTTTGTGTTAAATTATTCTAGAACCTAGGTTCCACGCGGGTATGCTTATTACGATTTTTGCTTATAAACACTTGGGTGCTCGTTTTTTTGCTGTTTTGAAAATATTAATTGCATATATTTAATAAGCGATAAATATATATTAGAAGAGAACATTATTCTTATTCCTTTCTTTAAATAATACACGTTAAGAACAAATTCTGGTAATATATTGTTTACAAACTTAGGTTCGTGTAAGAGATATGATATGACGTTTTATGGAATAAGATTATACACAAATCGTCGATACGACCCTGTATAAAGAAATTAATCCTATTAGGCTTTATTATATCGAGTAGAAATCGAAAAGCGTTCCGAGATAATTAATTCGCGCTCATCACGCTTTGTTTTATGAGGAATATTAATATTTCTGTAAAAACAGTATATAGATAGTAAAATCATTGTAATTATATAAAAAACCTTGGTGATAATTATTTTCTTTCATTAGAAAAGTTAATTATTTTATTCGTTCTCCAAGTGATATATACATGTTTATTATTGTTATTTATTCCAAAGAGAAGTAATTTATTATTAGATACGAAACGTTTCGAATTTAATTAAATTTAGGACTGTTATTTAAACCGTTAGTTGAAACTAAATATCTGGTTTTATGTTAAAATATTCAGATCTTTTTAAATTTATATTTTGTCAAGATATGCACAGATTGAGAGAAGAACCCTTCCCGTCTTTAGACGTTCAAAACCAAGTAGGTACTTACAACAAAATTTTTTCTAGCGCTTTGGACCTATCTTATTCTGGAATGATTCCTACAAAAAAAAATCTTCCAACGCAGAGTCGTTGGATAAAATGGGCATTTAATGTTATTTCCCAAAAAATTATATTAGGAAAAAATACATATACTGCCAAAAGTATCACGAAAACTGACCCAAATTAGCCAACATTTAATAATAGTTCATAAAACCACAAGCGCGCGTGTTTTAAAAGTCGATTCGGAACCAAAACTAACCATATTTTACCAAACATTTTTAGCAATCCAAAATAAGATGTCTCAAAAATATACTGATTACAGTAAAATTATTCGTTTGAAAAATTTGATTTTAATACTTCCTTCGGAACCAAAACTAACCTGAATTAACCACATATAATTAAAAATGTTTTGCATTCCAGTCTGATAACGATACTAATTTGAAAAAGTTCGAATCAAATTTAAGAATTTTTCCACAATTTGTTTGAAACAATCTTATGTTACACTTTTCCTTTTGAAACTTTCGTTCATAACTAAAACCATGAGCGGTTGATTTATTTTACCAACGCAAAGTAAACAAAGTAATCCAAAGTATCCGCAACTAATCAACACAGATGTTTAGCAGCCCCTACTAACCGGAACCAGGCCAAAGTAACCAAAAATAACTAAGATAATTGCGTAAAATCCAAAAAGACAGTTCTTAAGAATTTTAGCAGTTTATAAATTATTTATTTCGTTCGAAATTAAAACTAACCGAATTTAACCAAAAATTAATGTGTTATAAAAATAGCATGCATTTGGTTGAATAAGATAAATAAAGTACCATCCTAATATCTTTAAAAATAAGTCAATTATTTGATTTGGAAATAAATAATAAATTAATTCCTTAAATTCTTATAGAAAAGTTTTCCGTTGAACCCGAGAAGGAACCTTAACTTACCAAATCTAAACAAAAATGTACTAACCACACCACAGCTAACCCAAGATTATTTGTAAACGATATTTGAAAACATTCCTAAGAATTTTGAACCCGAGAAGGAACCTTAACTAACCAAATCTAAACAAAAATGTTTAACAACCCAGACTAACCACACCACAGCTAACCCAAGATTATTTGTATACGATATTTGAAAACATTCCTAAGAATTTTGTTTAATTTATTTAAACTTTTGTTATTAAAAATATGCCGTTTGAAACTCACACTAACATGAAGTAACCAAATATTTCAGCAACTAACCAAAAGTAATAAAAAGTAACCAGAGATATTTGTGAAAACAAAAGTATTCCTTTCGAAACTAAAAATCACTTCAACTATTCAAAAATTATTTACCAAACCCAGGCTAACCCAAAACAAGCAGAACGATCCCAAAAAAAAATTATGAAATATTCCACTGGATAACAATAACAGTTGTTAAGATAAAATTCCAATTTGTTAAGATATACTTCGAATTGCCTTTTTTGTTGCAATATTCATTAGTTTATTTCCTATATTAATTGTTTCACTACTATAATTCAAATAAATAGCCAATTTGTTACTATAAACTTAAACTATAAAGGCACTTTCCTTTAAATTATTACTTTAATTTACTAAGAATATAAACTGAAAGATAGGTCAGGGTGTATAGGTTCGGAGCATGCTAGTTAAAATTTATTTCCGAGTGTAGTTGTTGTGAAAAGGCGCAAATAAAAGATTAGAAATTTCAAAAAAACAATTATTCTATTTCCTTCTGACAAAAATAAGGGTTGAAACTTAAGATTGTATTGAATTTTCTTGGTGATAACTGCCCTTTAATCACCTTATGTTTCCTTCGAACTTCCTGGAGAGTGTTACTGAAACTTGCTGCAGTGCCTAGGATCTGTCCTGTGACGTCACTGGAAGCTGTCCTGGTAAGGAGAGTGCGTGTGGACTCAGTAGTATGAAAAAAACAGTACAAGGCAGTTAAAGAGTTCACCAAGAATGTTGTTACAACTCTATTTCAATTTGGCGGAGAGCGTCGCTTGTCTTAGCTTTGGCTTTTAATATAGAAATTGGCAAGAGATAGCTAGAAATAATTCTTCTCAATTAACAATGCTGAAAAATGCCAAAAACTATAATATTTAATTAAATATGCCTCCGCCAATTTGCACAGAATTGTTTAGACTGTAGACAATAATTATGGTTTTAAATTAAACAGTGAACGGATTAAAAATAATAAATAAAATAAACAGCTATTTAAGCGGAGAAAGATTGTGATGAACAATATTTCAATAAAAAACAATTACAGTAATCAGGTAAGAACAAAAGTGAAATCAATAAATTTAAACAGATAATCAGAATGCAATTATTGCCTGAAAGCTACTTTCTAACTCTAAAATCAGTTTAACTCAAAAACAAAGGTAACAACAAATTTAAATAGAAATAGAGAAATAAAACAATCAAACAATTATGATCTTGTACCCACCACGGTCGAGAAGGGCTTGAGAATGTGCTCTTTAGATAACGAATGACGATAAAATGCTTATATACGCCGAACAATAACTAACTAAGCTTAACTCTGATTCACCATATAACTCATAACACCCGATAACGATACCAGATAAAATTAGACTGAGTCTCCCACACTATAGACAGTTTTGGTTATTAATCTCTAAAAATGCTACCTCTAACTAGAACCTAAATAAAGTGGACCCTATAGGTCACTTTGATCGATTCTGTAGTTGGGTTGCTAAACTAAATCCGAAATTCAATAACCCTGCTTTTGTAGGATCAAGTCCTTTTTTTTTCTTATCCAAGGGCCTTAAGCTCCAAAACCCACTATCCCACATGCCCTACAGGCAAAAACATACCCAAGGCAAAGGACAACGTGGTATGTGAAACGATAATAGACAGATATCAGATATTCACGAGCTTATTTAACATACCCACGGCAAAAGACAACGTGGTATGTGAAACGATAGTAGGCAGATATCAGAGATTCACCAGCTTAGCAGTTTTATTCTGGCCCCAGAGTTTACGATATAGAAAACTTGAAATAAAAATCAGATAACGCAAAAAATAAAGAAAATGTCAAGCCTACCTTCTCAACCTCTCACACTGGTCGTCGATACCAGTGTTGCCAACTATATTTTTTAAATTCCGTTAAATTCATCGTACATTTCCGTCAAGAATCCGTTAAAAAATATTTTTTTCCGTCAATTAAATCCGTTACAATAAAAATGCTGTAATTGTTACTTTATTTACATATCGTCGGCTTAATTCGCAAAATGCGCAACTCCACATTTGGGTGAAAATAACATTTTGATATCATTCGATTCATGCAAAATAAACGCATCTGATAGAATAGATTGTGTCTCCGAAATCGCATTGC
>MU181960.1:45012-57790 GCA_016904865.1 Pissodes strobi
GAGGAAAAGTTACTTTTCATGGCTTGCTCTCTATTACCAGCCTCACTCCGTTCGGCTGTTAAACACGAGCGCGCCATGAAAAGTATTACTTTTCCTCCATATAAAATAATATACTATTTATTTTCACTAAGTTGCTCAAAACGCGCCGTGCGTACGCGCGCGACGTAGACCTGGCGAAGCCTGTGAACGCACCCTTTGACATGAGTTTGATTGACTTTTGAAGTAATATTTTACCAAAACATGGAAGTTAGCTAGATTTCCAATAGCAACAAAACGAAACAAAATAACTACGCAAATAACAAATAGCTTTTTTCTTCAAACGTCAGTAAATTCGTCATTACTCGACTGTGTAGGCGGCCGTGAAGTTTCGTTTTTCCTCCGCCGTAGCTTTACTTTTCACTTTTCCGCCGGCGGAGGTAAAAGTGTTGTCATAGCAACATAGATACAATACAAACAGACAACAAAATAAGCGTCAACAACTCAAGATTTATTAAACTACAATTTGTATTTATCACACAATTTGTGACTGCATTTCTAAAAATCACTAATTTAGGAACAAATTGGTTATTATTTAATCAAACTTACTCAATAACTGCTTATCAATACGGAATTAAAACGCAATCGGAGATGCAATCTTAAAAAAATAATTATTGTTGACAGTGTCCACTGACAGCTTTATGTTACATTACTATAGCAACAACCTGTGCCTATTCACCGACACCGATCTAAGCCGCCTTGCGAACCCACTTATCTTTAATAATAATTATATATTATTACTATTAAAAAGAGATGTTTTTGCATTAATTTGTCGACATTTGAAGAAAAAACAGCATATTTTATTTGGAGGAAAAGTTGCTTTTCATGGCTTGCTCTCTATTAAACACGAGCGCGCCATGAAAAGTATCACTTTTCCTCCATATAAAATAATATACTATTTTCAACAGCCGCGCGCAAAATAACTAATTATTACTAAACTGAAATGAAATCGCAAAATCGACGAATGCCGCGGATCCTTATTTTGCGCTTTAGAGCGTACATGGAAAATAATTTCTCACTTTTTCCGTCGAGTGTGCTATGAATAGTCATGGCAATCAAAAATAAATAAATGACAGTCGTGCGTTTATTACAGTTGTTGCTGGCACTCCTGTTCTAAATATGCCTGAATAATATGTTAAAACTGGCAGTCATTTGTAAATTTCGGGACTTCCAGATCCTCAACTGTATACAGCGTACAGTTTTAGAAAATCTTTGGCCGCTCATCTCCCAGATTCAGGTGCCAACATTACAACCATCAAGAGACATGGAGGCTGGAAATCCAGCACTGTAGTTGAAGGCTTCATAAAGGAGTCGATAGAGAACATAAAGAAAACCTCATATAAAATTTTTCGAACCGCCACAAAGTGCACTCCACGACAATTTATAGAACTAGAGCAGCCAACAGAACAATTGAAGGAAGAATGGAGCATGCTGCTTCAAAAGAAGTCGTTGCGGCTTTTACTACGAACCACAAGCAAATGCTGACTTCTCCTATCAACATTCAGAACGCTGCTAGCTGCTCATTTCATGTGCATATTTTTAATGAAAAATAATTAGGTTAAATAAGTCGTTTTCAAAATATTGTTGGTAAAATTAATAAAAATATTCTTTTATTTTTTGTTTTTGGTTTATTTTTCACACCCTCGTTGAAAAAAAGTTGTACTTAACTCGTGTGTAAAGTGTCTTTTGCGCACGCGATTGCAGATGGGCGAACGACGCGAAGCGGAGTTCGGCCATCTGCAATCGCGTGCGGAAAAGGGGCACTTTTCACACTTGTTAGGTAAACTACTATTCCAAAGTTCATAAAATAGCGTATACACCACAAGACTAAAGTGTTTTGGCCTCGGGATAAACAAATACCATTTTAGTCCCTAGGTATACTTATAATATTCTATTTCTTTATCTTACCAGTAAAACAATGGCACCACAAAATTAAAAAGATTTAGTAGCTTGTAAATGAATACCTACTGATACTACATATTATATGCCATGGAGAGTGCTGGAAAAATGTTCATTTATTTCCAACTCTCTTTTTAATTTGCATTAAAAATCCAGATATGCGGACCTGAATTTATATTTCTATCGACCCAGGAGCAATAATTATCAATCAGGCATCTATTGAGGGTCCTTTATGAATATTCCAATATTCAAATTGATGTTATTATTATGCAGACTAGCTGAATAAAAACTATAAAAGGTGGCGAGTTTAAAGCACAAAAAGTGAGCGAATTCTGGTATATAAAGATTACGTGCTACTATTTACTTAGTAAATTTTGAAAATTAAAATACCAATTTTTCATTATCATGACTGCTCGCAGAAAAAATAATGTATGCAACCTACATTAATATTCGTGTCTTAATAGCTATCATTAAATGCTCATTGGATAATATAATATTTCCTTATAATGCCAGCAAAACAATTACACCACAAAATTTAAAAAATTGGGCAACTTGTAAATGAATTCCAGACCTGCCGATTCTAGGTACGCACCTGGTCACTACAAAATCAAAAAGATAAAAATGTACTCATTACAAAAGAGGTAGGACCTAGGATGTTATAGTCACCTGCCAAAATCTGCTCTTACAAAACACAGTAAGGTCTACTAACACAAAAAAACCTGAAATTTGCAGGGTTTTAGAAAAAAATCGAAACTTCATAAATGAAGAGAAATGTAAAAAATTTGAGATATTCGTTTTTTTATAAATGCATTAAAAAATATTTTTTATTTTGCGGCTTTGATTTAAAAAAATGCAGTTCTATTTTACAACTTGTAGACAATGAGATGTTCAGGCCAAAAAATCCGACCAAAAAAGCGCTTTCAGAATTAAGTTATCTTTTAAATTCTGCAAACCTCGCATCATTATTTTTATTTCTTCAAAAAATACTTGATTTCAAAGTCAATTAACTTTTTGCAGGTATGTCATTAGAAAGGTCGTCTACGAAATCGGCATTTTGACTGATGCCGATAATAGCACAGATTTCGACAATAAAACGTAAGTATTTATTTTAGACCCTATAATTTACGTTATAAACTTCAGGACTGAAAGTTACTAGTAATGACCATTAATAGCTAATTTTCTAAAAAGAAAATTAAACGCAGACATTAAAATTTATTATACCCATCTATTTTTCTAACAAATGTTAAAAGTGTCTCAAAAAAGCAATCCTACATTATCGACAAGTGTTTCATTCCACAAAAATCGAACTGTTAGCAATTATTTCATTAAAGTTGGTTTTACTTCGAAATGGTGCATGATTATTGATTATATTTGTTTTTGACTGAAATTAATTAAGGCTAGTGGTGAAAATATTTTGACGCAGGGAAATTAGTTAAACACAAAATAGTTAGGTAATTATATTGTTATTGATGGCGTTAAGAAAAATATCTTTTTCTACTACCGTGCGAAAAAAACTCACTTTACGCACTCTCTAAGATTCGTAAAATATACCTTTTTAATGCAGTGCGTAAAATAAATTACTTTACACACTAGTGCATAAAATAAATCTGACATATTTTTTGACATTTAGTGTAAAGTATTTTAATAATATTTTTATTTTTTCATGTATTTTCGGTATAGTAGAAAAAAATTTGCATGCTACTCATGTGTAAAATACCTCTTTTTGATCACGGGATTGTCACATTCGCCTAATCCCCATTCATAAAAAATGGTCACTTTGCACACTCGTTGCATAGATAACTATTTTCTACTATCGCGTGTGCGTAAAATACTCACTTTACATACTTTCTAAAATTCGTGAATTATACCTTTTTAAATTAATTACTTTATACACTAGTGCCTAAAGTAAATCTGACATATTTTTTGACCTTTAGTGCAGTGCGTAAAGTATTTTAATATTTTTATTTTTTTTATATTATATTTTCGGTAGCAGAAAAAAAATTGTATTATATTCATGTATAAAGCACCCTTTTTATGAATGGCACTCCCATGGGTCACTTTACACCCTTGTTGCATAAATATCTATTTTGCACTCAACACTCCACGGATATAAATTCTGTCAGTCTATTTAGTGATTATTGCGCACATATGAAGATAGTTTTTGAATTCTTGCAACCACCTAGTGAATTTTTTTTTTAAGACTGTTAAGTAATTTACTTTTTGCAGCTTCGTTTGTAAATAAGCGTTCATTATTCACGTCCGATCAGTAATAATCCATTATACACGGATAGCGACCAATCACATAAATACCCGTTGCTAAGCAATGTTCTTTAGGGAATAATCATGCACAAAGGACGACTTTATATTCAAAACTTTGAGTAGGTCACTAAATCCAACGTGCCACATATACGATCAAAACGGTAAATTTTTATATTTCTTTTCATCATTTACAAGACAGTTTCTGGTAAAAACAAATTCTTCAAGTAATGGCAAGCTTTCCGGAACGCCACCAAAGGATATGCAAGCTACGCAGTAACTGCAAATTCATGTAAAAAGTATAATTAATTTCAACAAATGAATTTTACTAATTACTATACTTATTTTTTTAAAGTTGAAGTGGTTATTGAACTTTTTCGTTCGGAACCTTTGTTTTATCCTTTTTTGTCACCCGTGTTGCAGTTACCACATGTTGATCTATCTGAAATTTTGCATCTCATGTGATCTATAATAGAATAGAGAAAAGGAAACTTCAGGGATTAATTTATTAACATATATTTACAAATTCCCTCGCCCCGTTCTTATTATATTTTTAAATAAAATCAATTAAACGAATTTTTTGCATCTCATGTGATCTATACTAGAATAGAGAAAAGGAAACTTCAGGGATTAATTTATTAACATATATTTACAAATTCCCTCGCCCCGTTCTTATTATATTTTACATAAAATCAATTTAACGAATTGTGTCAATGAAGAATTTGCTTCCATTTTTAAGTACGTATTAGCTATATGAACAAATTTAAATACGAAATAAACCTTAACTTACAATTTTGCTGCAATCTGAGAATCTGAGCAGTACGCTTTGTCCCCGTATAGTTTAATCCAGTTTAAAACACCACTTATCTAACACCCGATCCTACGTGAGCGATTTGCAGCGAACGCGAACGCGAATCAGTGGCGATGCCGTGCGACTATGTTAACTTTTCGTACGGCATCGCCAGCGCTTCGCGTTCGCGTCGACTGTAAATCGCTCACCTAGGACTTGGCGTTAGACATTTTCGTTTGTTCTTGAGATATTTTATCAAAGCCAAACATGTCTTAGCTGAAAGTAAAACAGAAATATAAGTACGCTTCTTTCTGCATTCAAGTTATTAAAAGCAATTAAATAAATTCTGCCAACCTTTTTACGCTCACCATGTACAATTTTGGGTGGTCATTGTTATTCTCCGGCCATTTGATCTGGTTTTTATTACCAAACTATAAAGGACAAAGAGAAGCGGCACATTTCCTTCCTGAAATTAAACATTCAGAACCGAGAAATTTTGTTTGAAAACGGTAATTTGACTAAAAAATACAATATACAAATATTTGAATCTGAGATTTACAAGGTTTTAGAGAAAACTCAAAATTTCATGAAAGAAAATGAATATAAAAATTGTGAGAAATAACCAACTAAAAACTATAAAACGAGAATTAAAGAAAATTTAAACCATTTTTATGGAAACCGGGTACTTACTACTTCGAAGGTTGGATTTACAAAGACATACTTTTCTCTTATCTTTTCTTAAATAAGATATTTCACACCAAAAAAAACATATCTGTTCAGAATTAAGTTCTCTTTTAAATTCTCCACCCCGTGCATCGAAATTTTTATTCGTTCACAACATATTAAATTTGACTCTGAAGTTAGCATAAAAATTCGCGTGATCCGTTTGAATTATCTACCACAACTCCAGAAGTTAATTCTTTCACACAGTCGAACTTAAAGACCTTAACACATAATTGGCATTTCTTATATTAAGTTTTGGATTTTGGTGGGTGAAATCTATGAAGTAAAGTGGCATCTTTGATGTAACGGAGTTACAGTAATGCGTTACTACTCAAAACGTATCTAAAGTAAAGTTATTATAATATGAAAGTAACTTTAAAATCTAAGTGACGCGTTATTTTTAAACAAAAGCAAATAAGCAAAGTAAAGTATTACTTTTTTCTACAGCCGCGCACAAAATCACTAATTACTAAATTCAAATGAAATCGCAAAATCGACGAATGCCGTGGATCCTTATTTTGCGCTCTAGCGCGAACATGGAAAAGAAAAATCTCACTTTTTCCGTCGAGTGTGCTATGAATGGTCATGGAAACCGAAGATAAATAAATGACAGTCGTGCGTTTATTACAGTTTGTTGCTGGCACTCCTGTTCTAAATATGCCCGAAGCCCGAATATAATATGTCAAAACTGACAGTCATTTGCAAATTTCAGAATAAGTATAGAGAAAAATGTGGATTTAATTTTTAAAAATGCGGCTGTAGAAAAAGTTCTGTGTGTTTTTTCGAGCGCAAAGTAAGATTGTCGTTTTCGAAAGATTACTGCGCTCCGCTACGCGTCGCGCAGTAACATTCTTTCTCAAGCGGCAATCCGTTACTTTGCGCTCTAAATACACAAATAACTATTTCCAAGTAACAATGCCAGCTCTGTTACTAAATACAGTGAATTGAATTGAATACGCGTATATAAAGTTTTCAACTTATTTTCTGCAAAGGAGTCTGTAGTGTTAAGATTTGAATATTACGTATATACTTACTTCTCTTTCTAGTCATGAGCAAATCGACGTTTCCTTTTTCGATCCTATCGACAACGGGACGTTCATCGATTTGTCCAACATCCCCATCCCAGTCGAGACCAACGTCAGTGGTGTAGCGTTAACGGGAATCCTGTCATCGAATTTCGGAAATTTGATCTTCCCCGAAAACGGGAGCGTGGCATCGCTAAACGAGAGCACTTTCCCTCTCTTCCCAGAAAAGCAAGTCAGAGTCACCAAGAACATTTCGACGGTGGATAAGGTGCAGAGCGGAAACATTTTGTCAGGTAAAAACATTTTATTGAGTTGTAATTAAGTTGATGATAATGACCACAAGAGAAAATCAGAGCTTTAAGCTAAGGGATTAAATTATAAATAATAATTGAACTCTCTTTACTCTCAGTGAACGTGACTCATAGGTTTATGGGACACTCCGTATTTTATTTGTATTGCATCTGAATTCTCGACACTCCTTGATCATTAATATTTTAGAAAATGTTATTTTTGGTTAAAATTGGTGTATGAAGAAAAAACGACGCTTTATATGCCAAACTGGTTTTAAGTCTTAGTTACATGTGGCGCAAAGAAATATATAATTATCACTTCGCAAAACTGGACATTTTTGAATTCACACTTAAAGAGACCCAAAATACAAATAAAAATGCTTTATTTTTAAATTTTGCCAAAATTTACAGTAGCTAAAAATCATAAAACCTTTAAGTCAAATTAAACAGAGACGCTGATGTAAATACAAATATATTTTGGTCTAAGGTACACGTTTATGTACAGGGTGGCCCGTTTAAGAGGGGCCTATACCTTATCTCGAAAACTACGGGGGTTGGAAAAGAAATTTAAATACAAAAGTTGTTCCTAGTAAAATGATCTTTATTTTTTTTGTATTGTTCTAATCGTCACTTTTTTATATACAGGATGGTCAAAGAAAGTTACACTTCTTTAAATGAAACATCAAATATTTTATTACATTTTTGGATTCTACTTAAAATTCTAAGCATATTTGATATATGATGTTATACCTCTAGAGTTAGTAGTTTCACAGATATAAACAGTTGAAAATCGGTACTTTGACTTCTTTTCACCTTGGTAGCAAGAAGACCATTAGAGATGGAATAAAATTAATTTCACATTCCTATCTTAACTTTTCAAGAGCTATTTGACGGTACTAATTGGCAGGTGGTACCATGGGTACCAAATCTGGTACCTATGTAGGTACCATCAGTTAGCACCATCAGATAGCTCTTCGAAAGTTAAGATAGGAATGTGGAATTCATTTTACTCCATCTTTAATGGTATTCCTGCTACCAAGGTGAAAAGTAGCCAAAGTACCGATTTTCAACTGTTTATAGCTGTGAAACTACTAACTCTAGAGGTATAACATCATACAACAAATATGCTTAGAATTTGAAGTAGAATCCAAAAATATAATAAAATATAGGGTATTTCATTTAAAAAAGTGTAACTTTCTTTGACCATCCTGTACATAAAAAAGTGACGATTAAAACAATACAAAAAAAATAAAGATCATTTTATTAGGAATAACTTTTGTATTTAATTTTTTTTCCAACCCCCGTAGTTTTCGAGATAAGGTATAGGCCTCTCTTAAATGGGCCACCCTGTACATTTTGTGCTTCATGTATGCGACATTTTAATTTTAATAATGCTAAAATATACTGCTGTTCACTTGAAACGCATAAAGAAAATGTTTAATCTA
The DNA here is from genome assembly GCA_016904865.1 of Pissodes strobi. Taxonomy (NCBI): domain Eukaryota; kingdom Metazoa; phylum Arthropoda; class Insecta; order Coleoptera; family Curculionidae; genus Pissodes; species Pissodes strobi. The sequence goes on from MU181960.1 coordinate 53,477, forward strand.
GTTTTTTAGGTATCTCCAAGACTAAAACAGAGTTTTAATGCGATTTTCACATTTCCTGGTCTAACGGCTAACAAATTTTAGTAAATTCATTTGTCCTGAAAATTTACAAAAATTTGTTTTCTTTTTTATTTGTTACATTCAAGTGACTTACTCAAAACGTAAAAAAAGATCGGGGAATTTTTAATACTTTCAGTTTCGTTCGAAATATCACTTTTTCAAGATGAAAGGTTTATTCATTAGGCTGGACATTTAAGTAAGCATTACTTGTACATAAACGTAAAAAAAATTACGAATATCCTGCCATACACATTACTCTACATTTTTACGTAAAGCAATTCAAATCAACAATATACGGGATGGTTGAAAAATTACAAAATATTAGTATTAGTAAAGTATGGAAATTTACAAAAACTAGTTTCGCTTTACCTAAATTTTGTAATGTTGTCGTATATTCTGCCCAAAAATGGGAAAGGGCAGTAAGTGATAATACACCGACTTTGAATAAATTGAATTTTAATGAGATGGGATGACCCTTCTGTAAAAATAATGCAATCAAGCAAACTTGGGGTCTGAAAATAGACAAAAAAAAAATTTTTTTTTCTTTAATATTCGTTAATAGTTTTACGTCCTAATTTAAGAAAAAAATCACTTACTGCCTTCTGTCTCAGTATTTCTGTAAAAATTTGCTAATAATAGTTAACATTAAGTGAAATAATAAGGAAAATTTTTAATTTCAAAACATTTATTTAACTAATCATTAGTATACATAAAATTTGTTTAGTCTGTTGTAATTTAATCATTGACATTAGCTTCCGAAAAAATTATCCAAAAAACTTTCCGGTTTTCTGGCATCAGAGATCTCAATTCTGCCAGCATTCCTCTTTTTTGTCAGTTGGAATGTACTATTCCGGTAACAGTTTTCGGGCAATAGCCGATATGTTCGTCGTGAATTATCCTGATAGACCTGTACCCAGCAAGTCTACAGTGCGTAGTGTTGTTCAACGTTTCGAGAAAAAAGGCACTGTAATTGCAACTGCTCGAGACCGATTGCCGGAGCCGAAAAGCAGGAAAATAACGCGAATTTGGAAATCCTTCTTCATGTCGAGGAGAATAGTGGCCTTAGCACCAGATGTCTTGGTGAAGTTGTGGATAAGTGTCACACCACAGTGTGGCGTAAACTGAGAAAATATAAATATCACCCCTACAAGTATTAAAAACATCAGGAATTACAAGACGGAGATGAGTTTCTAAGAGCTGAATTTTGTTTTAATGCAATGCAAAGAGCCAATAATGACCGAAGTTTTTTGCGCAATATCTGTTTTACGGATGAGTGTACGTTTACGCTGAACAATGAACCTAATTCTCAAAACCTCAGGTATTGGAGCAAAACAAATCAACACCGCTTTGTTGAAACAAGGACACAATATCCCCAAAAGATTAATTTGTGGGCGGGTATTCTGGGACATCATATTATTGGACCATTTTTTTTGGAAGGAAACTTGACTGGGGAATCTTTTCTCGAATTACTACAAAATGACATTGGGCCAGCACTGGCAGAAGTTGCTGGGGAAAATGAACAGACCTGGTTTCAGATGGATGGTTGTCCTGCACACAATACACTAGCAGTTCGTGAAGACCTGCAGAACGCCTTCAATGGGCACGTAATCGGACCAAATCACACCATTGGTTGGCCAGCCAGATCGCCCGATCTTTCTATGAACGATTTCTTCTTGTGGGGACACCTGACAAGTCGCATTTACAAAGAAACCCGTTACCAAGACTTGGAACAATTAAAAAGTATAATTTCTGCGGTTTGTGCACAAATTTCCCCTCAACAGCTTAGCAACTCAAGAATGGAATTTTATGGCCGTCTAGGGTACTGTTTAGCAGTAAATGGGGGATTATTTGAACACCTGCTTCAGTAAAATAAGCAAATTGTATTTAATTATTGTTGCTATTTCTTTGTTTTTATTGTTTACGATGATTAAAGTTCCTTTTTCTGCTATTGTGTAGAACATTTTTAATAAATAAAGACAAATAGTTACTATAAAATATGAAATCGTTTGTCAGTTATTATAATTTGACATCTGCTGGTGGTTTAATTGAGAAAATTATCAGGATCGCATTTTTGTACCACAGATTTTAGGAAACATTTTTCAAAATACCTCTTATTTCGCTAAATGAAAATTATTCTTATTTTACATGGGAGTCTACCATACAAGGACCTTGCAGAGCAAAGTTTGCTCTAAAATGAATAGGGGAGATAATATTAGGAGGTATTAAAATTTGCATGGGATTTCCTCTGGACGGTTTTCCGATGCAACACCCGGTATATATTTCATGCTTAATTCAATTACATGATGATGTACAGAGTCTGTACTCATAAAAGTATGTCCTCCTTCAAAATATTTTAACGTGATGTCTTCAGCCGCAATTTGGTTTGGATTAACTAAAGTCACTAATGCAGTAAATAATTTCAAATTTTTATTTTGCCCCTAACAATTATGCACCCAGAAGACAAAATGGAGGGCATCCCGTTCTTCCATTAATGATTTGTGATAGCAGGATGCAATTTTTTTGGCTCTTCTACCTGCAAGTTTCTCGTGCCACAAAACTGATATATTTTGTTTAACGGATTTTTTCTTTGCATCTCTCATTAAAGCAAATGCTTGATGGAAAGCGACTATTCTTTTGGTAAAACATGTTTCTTTACTTCCGGGAATTCGTGGTAACATGATTACTTTTGGTAAATCTGCACTTCGAAAACTGATTTTTTTTTATTGGTGGATGATTCTGCTACATCTTGCCTGTATTGATCTCTAGAAATTCTAGCTTTTCTCGCATGTTCCAAAAATGTTTTGCATACTTTGCAGTTTTCGTTTTTTTTCTGAATTTGCACATCTAGTTTTCATTGCCCTCACATCGGTATTTTTAATACTATTATTGCTTAGCTCTTCACGATTTCCATTATTTTCATTATAATTTTCTTCTACCTCTTTGTGATTTTCAACATTTTCATTATCGTCATCTGTCGGCTCTTGATTTTTACCGTTTTTATGGTCGATCTCTGACGCTTCTTGATTTACATTATTTTTATTAGCCCCTTCTGTCTTTTCCTGATAATTTTCATTATTGTCATTAATACCTCGATCCCTCCGATTATCATTACTTTCATTCACCAATCCAATTTCATTATTTTCAGAATATTGTTATTACTTTCCTCACCACTCAGATGAATTTTCAAGTGTTGATTTTGAATGACACAATGATCACATTCCTCATTCCCTAGTTTAGTAAAGCTGATTTTTAGTTCTTCAGTCACTACTTTTCGGTATGTTTTGTAAGAAACCGATCGATTCGGATGATTTTATTCCAACATATCCTTAATTTTTTCATCACTAGGCAAGTATAAACGATGCGGAGCATGCTCTCTACTATAATGATTCACAAATGGATTATATGACATGATGTGTTCTTTTAAAAATTCCCTATTTAGTTTGTTTGATGGTTCATGTCTTCCGCGGGAGTCAGGTTTGGATCTAATTGATCCAAAAAGAGCATTCCTCGAAACCGTAGTAATGATTTTCTCATTTTTTTCATGATAACTGAGAGTTTTACATACTTCTTTTGAATTTCCATTTTCATCAGTGTAAGTCAGAGTTTTAATCCTTTTGCTGTAGCTTTGTTAATTTTTATTTTTTTTTAATTTTGAATAATTTTACTGTACACCCACGCCCTTCTGGCATTATAATCCATTTTATAATAGTCCTCCCAGATACGTTTCCTTCTTGCCTCTTTCACTCTTTCACTTTACCAATACAATAGGCTATTGATTATGTCATATAGAAAGGAACTAAGACGTTCACGGGTTTTTATTGCTGGAATCGATCAGTGGGTTATAAATGAAGAAAAAAAACCGCGGAGTGCTATTAAATTAGAGGGTGGAAATTGAAGATAGCGGCGAAAAGCCACCCCTTTTGGTTTTTTCAATATATGTCGTAAACAAACCAAAATTTCGATATATCTCATATGAAACTTTTTGTAGAGAATCAAATTTCCCATCGGAGCAGCATTTTTTGAATATTAAAAAAAAAATTATGCCGAAACACTCGAAAAAATCTTGAAAAAAAAAAACGAAAATTTAGATTTTTTGATTTTTTTGCTTTTTCGCCTGTATCTTTTTTTGGGCTTAGATAGGTATAGGGATTGCTTCAGTTAAAAAAAAAATAAATTAAATTTCCTTTAAAATGGTGGGCGAAACAATTTTTTTGCATGAAAATTGACCGAGATATGGCCATTTGAACCTTGCTGTTT
>MU181960.1:72790-92894 GCA_016904865.1 Pissodes strobi
TATATGCTTGACAATGCCAAACAGCCAGCATGACTGACAATAAGCGAATTCTTAAATTTTCGAATACCACACCCAATTATAATTGTTAACGTAATAATGAAAAGGATCTTTGTTTTTGATCCTTCGGCAATAGACCCTTAGGCCTTGACAGTCAGTAATTAATAATTAGTTCCCTTAGATTAATACATTATAAAATATCAACATTTAAAAATACGCAAAATTAACATTAAAAAGAAGAACCGAATTGTTTTCCTCAACTTTTGAAACCTCTGTTCCCAAGCCTGCTGTGTCTTCTACACTATCGATATTTGGTTAGATACAAATGGTATCTACAGTGTCTATGTACATGGAATAAGTTTCTGTTGTTTCAACTAAATCTTCATTAAGTTGCCCTTCTTGGATTGATTGATGCTGCCGTCCTTCGAACTGCCAGGGTCTTTTTGCAGCTGGCTTGCCAATTTCCTTAAGAATCGATATCTGTACATTGCAGTTGATGGACACATCTCAGACACATTCACCATTAGTGCGGGAGGGCCTCAGGGCGCAATGCTTTCACCGACTCTGTTCCTCATCTAGATTGATGACCTGCTGACCGAAACAAATAATCCTGTTTACAGTTTTTCAGATGACAGTGTCCTTAGATTGGAAATTTTTTTTTATCAGTAACTGACTTTTATTACCGCAGACAGGAACAGATTACAACAATTAATCAAGACCTGGTAAGAGATCGAATGAGGCGACAGGAATTTGGTTCAATTCAATACAGCAAAAGCCAAGCAGCCACGTTTACCAAGAAAGCCAATACGGCGGGCCCTGATATCATTATAGCAGGATCAACCAATCCTTCATCCTCGTCAATCGGACTACTGGGTGTCTCGGTCAACAGCAATATGTCCTGAAATGACTACGTTGCTAACATGCAAAATCAGCCTCGCAGAAGCTTGGTGCGCTATTTCGCAACACAAAACTTTATACACCGCAGCAGCTGCTCTTGCAGCGCAAATAAGACCGTGCTTAGAATATTGCTCACACATCTGGGGTGCCGCACCTAAGCACACCCTAAAGCTGCTGGATTCCATTGAGAAGAGAGCTGTACGTCTCGTCGGCGATCCGGAGTTGACCCGGGATCTGGATAGTCTGGAACACAGCAGACATGTTACCGAGATATCCCTCTTTACAGATATTTTCAGGCTAGATGTTCCCAGGATTTGACCCGCATCATCACGCCCCCCGCAACGCCTGTCAGAAAATCGCGACAGACGGCAAGAGCGCACCAGTTCGTTGTACAGCTGGAAACTCCTTTGTCTGGCGCACTGCATTACTGTGGAACTCACTCCCAGGACAACTGTTTCCCCCTGATTACAACCTACAACTATTTAAGAACCGTGTCAATCAACATCTTTACACACACACTGCTCGGCGAGTGCCATAGGATCTGTCTTTAGTGTGGGTGCCACTGCCATCAAAATATGGATATTAGCACTCGTTGAGGGAGTCTAATCTTCTACAACCTTTGAGATCTTTGCACTTGATGGTTTGATGGTTTCACATTGGATTAAAAAAACGTATCAATTTTAGGATGTTTTTATTTTGCTTCATCCGATAACTTTTTCTTTCTTTTTGTTGCAGCTCCACTTGTGGAACTTTCTTGTCATAAGTGTCCATTTCTAAAGCAAAATTTTTTCCATTAGACTTTTTTTATACTGTTTTTTTAAACATTTTATGAAACAATTGAAGACAGACAGACACCATATTTTCTATTTAGGTCTTTTTTGACCTAAATAACGCATTTTGAATGGAAATAGAAAAATATTTTTTTGACGATTCCAATAGCCTTCCATACCGGTTGGTATGGGAGCGGACGGCTAAAAATATTGTATCAATATATAATAAATAATAATCAATAACAATCCTATAAGTATCAAGGTTTATGATTAATTCGTGAACATTTTTTATATTATATTATTTTTAAACAATATAGCAATTATTTCTAAGTAAGGAGGCTAGCGGGGGTGTAATTATGCCGCTGAATAATAGTCTCCGGCAGGTTAAAGACAGAGTGAGCTATAATAAGCAATAATAACTCGAAATGAAAATGTTGATTTAAACTTTTTAGAACCATATTTTTATACCTGTTAGTAACGATTTTTATCAAACCATTAATCACGCCTCTGGAGTGAAAGTATATATTTCATCACAATCAGTGATTTAGGAATTACAATCCCCCATTGGCCTCCCCTTAATCTCCGGTCAATTTCAAAATTAAATTGTGAACGAGAAAAAGTACGACATGAATGTTTTAGCAATCGAAATTATTCCATGTATACCGGGCTTAATCGCTGCATTTAGTGGTTTAATGTTATCTTTCTATAACAATCCTCCATAAGAGACTGATATCGGCTTCATAATGGCTTTTAATCGATTATTCGTGTATTCACATTAGCGCTAATTATTTCGAATGTCGGTTTTCACCTAGATTTTTACGCGAAACTGGGTAAATCGAGTTCAAAGTTTGTGTAGCTATCGGTTTGTGGATGTTTCAATTATTCGCAGTTGTACAGAGTGATGAAAGTAATTATTTCATTGCGGTATATAGAACGCATTCTTATTTTACAGGCAACAATCATCACTAAATACAGCTTTGAGCAGGTGTATTTAGTGACTGTAATTTACTTGATATCATCGCCTCTCGACAGCCATGGGTCACGAGTCAATATTTGCAAAACATCGATGTTGAAGTGGTACCAATGTCATGATTTCGATATTTTTGTTTCTATTATATCAATCGGTTTGTGTTTTTTGATACACTCTGCATTAGGTATGTAAAAATGTTTAGGTACAACCTAGGGTGTCTCACGATCGATAGTACGAGGTGGTACCATATGGGTGTGACCACGAGTACCAAATTCGGTAACTCAATTGGTACTATCTTTAATTGTTTGTATCTTGACAAGAGTTGAATTTAGGTACAATGTATTATAATGTTAAGTAGAACCAAAAATGTAACAATTTACAGGGTGTTTTATATAAAATATAAAAGTTGCCGTTACTTTTTAATAGAATCGGCAACACTGTATAGCTAAGAATATTTTTAGACGATAGAGCATGTCCTCTTATGTAAGTAACCACATTTTTTCAAAGTTCTGCTGCTGAGTTTGCCAGGAACGTTTAAGGTACCTACCATTAACCGTAAAAACCCTGTAGAAATATAAATTTGTAATAAAACCCTACCAGTAGTACCAGTAACCGTTTTATAGACAGAAAAATGCTAGAATTTCGTTATAATAATCGTTCAGTTCTAAAAAGTCAAATGGATTTAAAAAAACACTCTACAATATTGTTAAAAATTAGGTTTATACCTTTACGGTGCAAAATTCTTTAAAAATGAGGTTAGGGTGTAATACAAAATAAAGTTCCGGTAAAAGAGTCTAATTTAGGTAAATCAAGTAACGAAGTTAAAAAAAATACGTTTTATTATACTTTCTCTAGCTCTGAATGTTCGATGCATCAAAATATTCAAAATCATGAAATTTTAGAAATTAAATCTACTGTAAACTTTTTCAGACTCCTGTATGTTGTAATTGTATTTTTCCTGACAGGAGCATTGGAAATAATAAAAAATGTAGCACAATAAGTTTGATTTGGACTATCACTAATGGTTTAGGAAATTTTTTGTGATGCCATGTCAATATTTTCGAAAATACCCTGTATATCCCAAGAAAATGAGAATTTCAAAAAACGCAACAAATTGCTTTTTTTGTATCTAATCGTAGATTATTCTGGTGTTATAAGAATAAATAAAATATTGTTTTGTAAAAAATATCCTTCAATAAAATTTTGGAAAAAATGCAGGGTTTTAGTTTACACCCTGTACAAACCTTTTCCGGTCATACCTGACGATCGAGCAGCCAAGGACCAATCACATAAAGCCTGCAATCTCTAGCAACAGCGGAACACGTTATTGCAAATAAGTATGTATTTTCCTGAAAACTTTTAATACATGTATCTAAATAATAGATCATCCCTTCTTAATTAATTTAAAAGTTCACTTCCATAGGAAACATTTTTATTTTAACTAAAGCGTACCTAAAAACTGCTTTTTCTTTTTTTTTTAATGTCGGTAATGATTCTATGCCAGCCCCAAGGCCGCCATTGCCGCCGGGCTAGCCCAGTTTGGAGAAGTCCCATCTTAAGATTACGTGAAAAACATTTCCACGTACAAAAATGGCCGGTTCCAATATACCAGAAAATTTCACCTAGTCCAGGCGTAAATCCTAAACTCAATTGATATATCCTTCCCTGCACAATATTATGCTTTTAAATAAAAAGAAAACATATAACAAAATTGAAAGAATAAGAATAAAATGGACGGTACCTTCTCAAAACACCTTTCTCTGCCACCACATAAATCAAGATTAAAACCAATTTCCTACCTCCCTTCATTCCCACATCCATGTGGCGTTTGTCAGAAAACGCATTCACGCAAGAATCAAATGTTCCATTTTCTACAACGCAAGAGTGTTTCCCTGATTCATACTTGCACATTGAAATTAATTCAATTATTAAAATAAGTTTTTCTACTGCTGTGTTTGTAGAAAAAAGATCATAATATTAATTGTTTGTCTTAAAATTTCTAAATAATTATCAAATAATATATTTAAAAAGATTAATTTCAAGCGAACCTGATAGGCACTGAGATCTATTATTTGTGTATAAGCTAAAAAACAGCAGGACGATTGAAATTCGATATTACAGCAGGTAGGTACTATAATTATGTCAAGATTTTGGAATTCTACTGTCTGTTAGATTATTCATATTGTAACGTTGTTTAACCTTGAAAATTCGATACTGGTGTTACCGGGTTGGTTCATGAAGCTAGGTGTAAGTGTTCAAAAACCATTTGAACATCTTTTTACATCTAGCGATTTAATTCGTATTATATTAATATTCCGCGTCACTGGGTATCGCATTCCAGGAATACAGCTTAAAGTCTCGGCGACACCCTCAGCGCCATCTCTTGTCACAACGTTTATCCACTGCATCAGTTTAGCTAGATAGCTAAAAGCAGAACGGCTTGTAACGTTGTAATTGTAATTGTACCTGAATATTATATCGCAATTTTCTCTGTGAAGCCATTAAATTGTTGTATCGATTATCACAACATTACTATTACGAGTGAATTTTAGTACTCCGACCCGTTTGAAAGCAGGCGCCTTCCGAAGATGCGCATGAAAATGGGATATATCAAGGGAAGTTAAAACTAACGGGTCTTCTCGTTTCGACTTCCGTCCATGAAGGTGCCTAATGGCAATTAAGTTTTCAACTGCTGGTTGATGATTGCCAGATGATTGCCAGAATGTTTTGTTAATATTACAAAGCGTAGTAACGCGTATCTTTTGTTAGAGTATGCTGTTGTGAAACATCGTGTGCAGATAACCGTTTTATTTTAAAAGGGTCTTTCCGAAGAATTACTGCCCCTTTGCTTGGGGCCTTCCTTATCTGAGTAGGAGCCCAGCCGTCTTCTCCAGCTAGGACCATATAAATAATTAGTGTAGCCTAGTTATCCCGACTGGTATCTTGCCTAGTTCTTCTAATTACCGAGGACAAAACACATCGTCAAGTCTGGTAGGATCAATTATTTTAATTAATAATAAATCACCACGCGGCTAATATGTTGAGCTTTGTTCTTCATTTGATGCTACTATCTTAAATTTTTCAAGTGAAAAGACTAAATATAATCTAGCGAGAAGCACCTACTGAAAATATAACTTCCAGAGGTACTGAGTTTTAGTTCGCTGAACTTTTTTAGTGATTTTAATAAGGGACAGTCCTCTAATATATTGTAATTCTTTTACAGTTTCCTCTCTTGGTATTATCTAATTTTATATGGTACAATTGGGGCGGTTTTGCCATTTATATTAATTTAATTACCTATATCTATCTATAGATGTCAGAAATTTAATTTAATTTATTTAAACCTTATTATTGAACGTTTGGCCTTGATATCGGTCAATTGAACTCAATTTTCCTTATTTGGTGCGGCCATATTTATTTCTATATATTTTATTCAGTAAGTCCCTTTAGTTTAGCATTATGAAGATATTTTAGAAGACTTTTATATTCCAGCTGCCAAGGGAATAAGTTAAGCGTAGTTTAGTGGATATTTATTCCCAAATTTCAACATATAGATTGTTATATATTTAAGCAATATTAACTGGATACTATTAAAATATTATTTAAAAGATAACTTTTATCTTTAAATATAAGCATCGAGGTAATTTATTGAGATTTTTATATAGTAATTACTATTTTTAAGTTATTGATCAGGGACTTGATAAAGTACCATAACTAGTCCTACTCTTTGATTTGAAGTTTTAATCGCAGTGAGTACCAGGCCTAAATCGTTTAAATGATACTTGATTGTTGTAATTTCTAGTGTTAAAGTGTCAAAATGAAACTTAATTAACATAGCAATTAATATAATTGTAATTTGAACATTAATTACCACTTGTGGTATATATAGGTCAGCTTAAGTGATATTCTATACATTTTTTAGCATAATATTAACTATCAGTAATCAGAAAATCTCCCAAATTTTAGGAAAGTAGATTGTTCTACCCAAGTAGTATTTTTTAATAAACTGGTTGTTTATTTTGGCAACTGTATTTAGGCTATGATTCAATCTCATTTTAATTTTTTACGCTTTTTTCACAGGGTATTTTTTCTAAATTTTATTATCCGATTTTCAGACAGATAGAATTTCCAATAAATTTCGTACAGTAAAAAATTAGTGGCACCCGCTCTAACTGCCATAAACTTTAACCCACGCCTTTAAAAAGAATAAAACCACAACCGGCTGAGTGAGTTAGGCACGCTTCGAACAATACAATCCACGTATTTCAAAATACAAGCTAGGGTCAGCGACAAGCAGAAACGCATCCGACCAATCACAGTGCTCCCTACAGCGACTACCGGAAATAGCCAACTAACCCAAAAATTCATATCTATAATTTTAAGATCCCTGAAATGCCGATCTATAATAATCGAGCTTTACAAAAACTAGTCAGCGACCAGGTTTGTGTTAAAAGTCATAATTTTAATTTAGAAAACGGGTGATGTTAAGTTTTTGTACAACTTCTCTACATTTACGTTATTTGCCGAAAGTGATAGGAAAAAAGTACGCATCCTCACCATCTTGAAAAGACTTGTTCCCCGACGCTCTCCTAAGTAAGTAACAGACAATCGCAGAGTGCCCTAGATAAAGAATAATCCCCTATGGCAGCGATCATATTAGTGCACAGTTAAACAGTTTCCTTAACAACCGATCTCTGCACGATGCAGTTGATGGACACATCTCAGACACATTCATTAACGCGGGCGTGCCTCAGGGCGCAATACTTTCATCAACTCTGTTCCTCATCTACATCAATGACCTGCTGACCGAAACGAATAATCCTGTTTAGAGTTTTGCTGATGACAGTACCCTTCTCCCAATTTAGATCAGAAAAACCTTTACCAGCGACTGAGACTGATCACCGCAGACAGGAGCAAATTACAGCAATTAATCAAGACCTGGAGAAAGTTCAAACTTGGAGTGACAGAAATTTTGTCCAGTTCAATGCAGCAAAGAGCCAAGCACGTTTACCAAGAAGGCCAATACGGCGGGCCATGACATCATTATGGCAGGATCGACCATTCCTTCACCGTCGTCAATCGGACTGTTGGGTGTCTCGGTTAACAGCAATATGTCTGGGCATGACCACGTTGCTAACACCGCAACATCAGCCTCCCAGAGCCTTGGTGCGCTATTTCGCAATAAGAAACTGTATACACCGCAGCAGTTGCTCTTGCTCTACAAAGGGCAAATAAGACTGTGCTTAGAATATTGCTCACACATCTGGGGTGCCGCACCAAAGCACACCCTAAAGCTGCTGGATTCCATTCAGAAGAAAGCTGTGCAAACACCGCAGACATGTGGCCGAGATGTCCCTGTTTTACAGATACTTTCACGGCAGATCTTCGCGGATTCGGCCCGCCTAATCCCGCCCCTGGCAATGCCTATCAGACAGTCGCCACAGACGGCCAGAGCTCACCAGTTCGTCGTACAACTGGAAACACCTAGAACTTCCTTCCACTTCCATAAAAAAAAGTTATAAAGAAATACTAAATCATATAAATTAACCTGTAAAGGAAATATATGGTGAATGAAAATCTACAGAGGAAATAGGAATGAGCTCAATTAGGTAACTTCCTTGTGGACGAGAACCTAAAGTGGTAGTTAGGTAAGACGAAGACGGTCTACTGCCACAAGGCTTACAGCAAATTAGAGTAAGTGCGTAGCGTTTAAGCAGGTATATGAAATGCAAGAAAAAAATTATTCAGATAATTACTATAGTGTTAGCGAGACATTTGCTAACCAATAGTAAAGAAAGTCTGTATTAATTAATCAAATAACGGTAAGCAATAATAATAGATACAATAAAAGATAATAAACGATTAAAAGTCAATCAACGGTTTGTTCGATAGAAAATAAGAAGCAATTATATAACCTAGATACGGTAATGAAGAAAGTCGGTATTAGTTATTCAAATTACAAATAACAATAAGCAACAGTAATATGTAGATACAATAAAAGATAGTAATCGATTAAAAGTCATTTAACGGCAAGTTCGATAAAAATGAGATAGGTAATTATAGGGTCTACTTGTAAGTCCGTTTTATATGGTCATACGGAATTGGAAGTCACTGACAATGGTTGTATTGGTTGGTGGCTCTTTCCTGACTCATAGGGCTACTTGGATGAGATACTATGCATCCTCAGAGTAGAGCATGAGATCCATGTAAAGGCGTCGGAGATGTGATTATGGCACAAGGTACTGAGGTAGGAATATTGCATCTGGAGAAAGCACTGACAAGATTCTCGCAGTGGTGTAGTGATAATGAACTCAAGATGAATCCCAGCAAGGTAGAGATGGTCATCTCTACCAGAAAAAGGATGCTGAATGCCTCTCCCAACATCACGTTGGAAGGTGTTATGGGTGGAAATTCTTTTATTTACAAAAGTCATTTCAGGAAGGAATATCGTTTGGAAAATCATCTCTATTGTTTTTTTTTTTTTCGATAAGGCCGAACCTGACTAGTAACCTGACAGCAGTAATCAAATTGTCATTTAAGGTATTTAGTTGAATGACAGTCGATATATTTTGACGTGATTACAAATTTTTTCTGTTTATTAATCTAGAAGGACGAGGGAAAACAGAAGAATCGGTTGTTGTTGATTCACTTAGGCCCAGTTTTTTATGTGATTGTTATCTTTACCAACGAGATAATTTCCATGGAAACAATTGTGACAACAATGGTTATCACGCAGATTATCCTCTTGGTAATACTAACAGGCACATAAAAAACTGGCCCTCAGTCTTTTGTTTTCGTGATTAGCCAAAGAAGATTCCCCGGAGTGAGAAGAATTAGTTCCCCCAGTTATGGGTAAGTTGTTTTAAGTTGTTTTGAATGTAGAATTTCAATTACATTTTGGGGGCCGGGTTTGGCATTTCCGTTATTTTCATGTTAGTTTGCTTTTATGGATTAATTTCCGTTTTAGGGTTCAAGTTGCGGATTCCCCGTAGGGTTGTTAAGAACTTCATATTGGAACCTGACAAAATTTAGGCAATTCATTAGTTTTGGATGATAGCAGAGTATGATGATTGTTAATTTATGGTCAAAGTTTTAACTGGTTAATTGACCGAGACGTCCGGGGAAGTTTTCTTCCCTAAAAATACGAAGACGGAAAAGGAAAACTTCTATCTGGTTTACAGGAGGTCCCTTATTCAGATGTGTTTTTCTTTTAGTCAACAATAACGTTTACCTGTCAGTAATGTGACAGACTGTTAGCATCGCTGTATAAACTTAATTTAATAACTCAAACGGTATTTTTAATAGCTTTAATATTTTCTATAGTATTTAGTATTTATTAACAAATATCTCAATCACTAGAGTTAATATAGTACCTTTTGTGGAGTATAGCTACGCCGGCATAGTTCCATTACTTATTCTCTCGGGTACTAGATTTTGAATAATTTCTAGTGCATTTTATAACCGAGGAAGTTTATCCATTCTATTTTTTTTCTTTTTCTGGCATTTATATTAAAACGAAACATAACACTTTGAGGAATTTGGTTTCTGTTAGGCACTTGCAACTCGGGCTTACGGAAAGGCTATTCTAATCGAGTTAGATTAACTTAGAATAGTTTATGTGGTAAAGTCCAGTACTTTTTATCACCGTCTAGGTTGCAGGTTTCGGGCAGGGTGATACGGGGGAGTGAACTTTCTAAATTTTAATACCTTTTTCTTGACACCTCTTAAAAATTCCAAATTAGACTGTCACGTTGACAGGAGGGTGTGTCTAGTTAGACAAACTGGATCATTTCGGGTTCTCTCAACCCAGGAAAGTCTCTTATAAGGCTTGCTTTATTTTACCTTAAAATAAAAGTATTGACCTTACTTTTCTGTTGTTATTTTGTGTGAATTGGAGAATCTAGATCTTGTGTGATAACTGGGTGCAGGTAGCTACTACTATAGGTAATTATTTACCTACTTATTCGATACTTGAGTTTGTACTTCATTTCTTTTATTTCCAAGTTTTTTTTTACTGTGTTCGTAATAACAACGATAGGGCTTTGCTAACAAAAGTAAACTGGGTGACGTCCAACCTCGACTTGGACTTTAACATATATTGATTTAATTCCATATCCAGGTACATACATCATTTTGGAACTTGTTTAGTGGGAAAAGATAAACATCGAACCACCCTGAGCTGAGCTAGCGTATGTTTTTGGTTTCAGACGGTGCTGGTAGAACTGATACGAAGACTGGTGGTGACCGAATTTCAAGGTATTACATCCGATTATGGTTTATTTCATTTGTAATTCTTAATTTGATAGCAGTTTGTCGTTCAGCGCCATCTGCCGAGTTTATTATCTTTAAATTGAATATCAATAACGTGTCCAACTTCAGATCAGAATTTAGCAGTAGTTTTAACTGGATAACAAACAGTAGAGAGTTATAATTTCAGAACAAAGGGACCCCTCTTGTGGCTCAGAAATGCGGCAAGTATCTGGGAATCTGGTTGGACTCCAAACTGACCTTTCAGGAACACATTCGGCTCAAGATCGCCGAGGCGCTCAGTGCTCTGTGGGCTTGCCGTAGGGCGCTGGGGGGATCTGGGGACTCTGGCCGAAAACTATGTTGTGAATCTATAGGACGATGATTGCTCCGATGCTCATGCATGGAGCGGTCGTTTCGTGGCCAGGATCCATGAAAACAGCGTCCAGGCTAGTGCTGGACAAATTACAGCGACTTGGATGCCTCTACATCACCGGGGCCATGAATGCGGCGCCCACAAGGGCCCTGGAGCCTCTGGTGGAGTTGCCTCCGTCAGTGGACTGGGTAGGCACGAGACGGCTAGAGCGGCCATGAGTTTGGCTGATGTGGGGATGTGGAGGGACAATGGCTCCTGCCATGGCTATTGTGGTCTATGGCGTTGATTGTCTGAGAACTTAACCATCCTCGGTATGCCTGACGATGCGATGGTCCCCGAGATAGGCTTCCATGAGGGCTAAACTTCCTCTTCCCCACGAAGGAGGATTGGATAGAGGGAAGGACGGGATCCTGGGATGGGCTAGTCTGGTTCACAGACGGGTCCAGAATGGAAACACTGTCCGGAGCTGGTGCGTACTGTGAGGCCCTAGGGCGGGAATTCTCCGCTCCACTGGGCGAGCACAGTACGGTTTTCCAAGCGGACATTTTTACGATAATGATGGGGGTCTGGGAGTCGCTAAGGCTGCTCCGACAGCAAGGCCGTACTCCAGGTGCTGAAGTCGGTCCGCACGCGCCCCTTGTTGGTAAGAGAGTAAAGAAGCTGGCTGATTGAACATGCAAAGCTTAAAAAGGTTATGCTGGTCTGGGTACCGGAGATTCACTAATGCAGGCTGGGGACACAACGGGCTCAATTGCCTAAGTGCAAGGCCCGCTAGGGGCCACCCCTTCGGTTACTTATGCTGATACTGATAGGGCTACTTGACTGGTCTCAATTAAAACTGTTCTGCTTCCAGTGAAGCTGCACGTCACGCCATGCGATCAGCATCAATTCGACAAAAAGGTCTCAAACGGACAGGAATGAAACTGGAGAAACTCTCTAGGCTAGTGGAAGACCGAGCGCAGGATGAAGATTTAGACCCGATAACTATAATATAGAAACACAAGGATGTAACATACCTATTAAAAGGGTAACCTCACGTTACATAAAGTATATTTATGGAACGACATTGCCGATAATACGACAACATATTGATGGCTAGGTGCTTGACAATTTATTTCATGATAAATTAATACGAAAACTAAATCTGATGGTCAAAAATTATCAGGATAATATATTAATTTCGAGACTTGTTTCTTTCTCTCCCCACGCATTCAGAGCTTGAAAGTTTCTTGGATATATTTTGCAAGTTCACTAGGTCAACTTAACTTGCAAAATATATCCTCGACATCCGTCAAAAAATCGTTCAAAAATGAGGTACGTTCCAATATTCCAAAGTATGAAATAGTTAATGTTTTAAATTTTAAGACATAATAAGATAAGAATTGGTATGCTAAGTTCTATTGTAAGGAAAATATAATATCAACCACATAAATCTACCGGTTAAAGAGAAGAAATTATATATCTGGGTTTGGTAGCATTTACAACGCTACAGCTTTGAGTGAGAAATTTTACAAAAATATGAACAGCCTTGGAAAATGTATTATCGATATACACGTCGGTAGGGAGCACCCCCCCTCAATTGGGGAGGTGGTTATGAGGTAGCCCGGGTCCTCCCACTTTTATAAGATAACCCAAACTTTTATGAGAATCATTTAGACACTTTCCCGAAACTACCAAAATTTGTATTTTTTGTTTGTAATTGGGTCTCCCCACTTTTGAAAACCACGAGTAGCTAAAATATTATTAAACATAAAAGCAATTTCCCTTTTATGCTTTAAATTTTGTAATTTTTAGTTTTTCGTAAAAAAACTAAGAAACCTGAAGTTCCGGAATATATAAAAGCCATTTTCTTTTCTGAATGAGATACTGTTTATTTTTAACAAAGTCCATTGACGTAGAAATTAGAGATTTTTACTATTCACTGCCTGCGCCACTGGTTGCAATATTTTAAGAGCGTACTATTTTAATGATGAACGTCATTTAACTGAAGCAGGCTATGGAGTTTTAACGTTGTCAAAATTCAATTTCTGAATTATAGATAATATATGTTTTATTGTAATTGCTTCCACACCCTGTATCCTGCATCTTGGAAATTTAGTACTATTGGAACTATATTCTTGTGAAATGTTTTACCTAATAAGAGAGCTGCTGTATGTGGAAAAAGTTTGAGCTCGTTTCAGGGAAATGTATTTTTTTTAATATATGAATATTTGAACCTCGGTAAAAAGTTTAGACCTTATTATAGTAGCTTGGGTAGGAAAATTTCATGTAATTTATATCGGGGTTAGATTTTGACAGAATTTGCCAATTTTCAATTAATGCGTTGCTAGTCTCATTCCAAGCGAATTTGATACTTATTCCCATGTTATTTTTAGATATAAGCAAAAAGAGATATCCGTTTACTGATTATCATTAAGCGAAACTAATCACATGTAAAATGCAGCGCACGCGATCGTTTTTCAGCAGTTTCGTTCAATATTTTATTTAACGGTATTTTAAAATCAAAGAAAACATAATATAAACAATCACCAGTTGTAGTAAATAGTAAAAGTACTACTAATTTCATGTGACCTTAAAAAACGATCCGCTTCTTTTGTATTTGTCACACCCAGTATATATTGGCCAACGATAATAATTATGCATCGCCGATATAAGTTAGTTAAACCGCGAACCTGCACAACGCAACTTGCGACCCGTAAGCAAACAAATAATTATAATAAACAATTCTATTGGCAATCGTTTTTCGATTATTGTGAAGGTTTCGCGGAGGTTATGACAATTTTTTTTTCGCCGATCTGCGTAAGCTCTAGTATTATAACTCTTATAAACGCTATACAACCGAGTGATATACTATTTTAATTAAAGCCTTATTTTGGGGTGCGTAAACACCTTATTATTACAGAAGGAAATCTGTTTATGAGGTTTATTTCAGTTCGAGTTTATTCAGGTATATGCGTCCGAAACAACAACATAATGTTGGAAAATTTTGCGATGGCAGTCGTCGTGATTCAAAAGTGAAAATCGTGAACGTCTAAAAATATATTTCGCTAAAATATTCGACGGATGGACGAATGGGATCCAAAACAATGGTGCGGGTTTTTGGAAATTCCCATGCTGTTGCTTTCGCCGCCCAAATTGTTCGGTGATGGGCCAATATGGAATGGACAGCACCAATGTAATTATAGTGTTTTTGTTTTAAGTATTTTAGCCGCTTATATGCTAATATAGTGAGGGCAACAAGTTTTACAATTTCAGCCATTCTACACTAATGCACGATTTGAATCGATTTGGTTTTAGGTTTTTTAACCCCTTTGCGCTCAGATAGATTCTGTCTAATATTGCAGATATTGTCCAAAAAATTATATGTTTTAAATTTTTAAATGTATTTTTGTTCTACAATATACGTGTTAATTTTGAAGGAAGCCAGTGGCAGCGCCTATAAAGACCTTGTCGGAATTCGTCCCCAGTATTGCATAGCCCGCAGTCTTTAAACCGCATAATAATATAGTAAATTATTTCAGGATAATACACTAAAGAACAATTTTGGTATTTGCTACTACGATCGCCCTGACGCTACCGTTGTGTCCTGGCTCTAAAATATCGTTTTACTTTCTCCTTATAAGGTTTTAAAATTGAGGTAAAAGTTCATTCTAAATTTAACGCCTCAATTATGGCGCAATATTTTTTCCGCCTTAACCTTGCAATACAATTTAAACTAAACCTGAGCCGAAAAATGCTCCCTTAGAAAGATAGGCCAAGGAACATCCAAATGAAAGTTAACAGGACTTAAAACTTTTTGTTCATAAACATGGGAAATATGAACGTTTTAATGATTTTTATGGCTCATTCAGCAACACATTGAGTATGATTTTTATCGCAATTTTGCATTCTAGACGAAATTCTAAGCATATTTTTTATGACGTACCTTATGCGTTTCTTAGATGAAATAGTTCAAATAAAAAATATTCTTTAAGCGTAACTATCCAGGTGGCAAAGAAAATACTTGCTACGTTTTCTAATTTTTATAGTAGGTAAGTCAAAGTAAATCTCAAGGTTAACAATAATACTTTAACGACCGTGAATTTATAAGTTTATTTTTATACAAAATGAGTTTGTCTAATAATAAGAGATACAAAATGATAAAATTATGTTTAAAAAATATCAAGAATATGATAGCGCACTAACGTCTGATGAATACTTACAATTTGTAGCAAAAGTTAGAGGAAAGTCGCCTCCTAACTTTGGATACTTTTTTTAATCAACTTTTTTGGTGTGAAAGATTTTTTTTAAATAATTTTTTTGTACATAAAATATGCTATTACCTCAATGAAAATACGACACGCATACAGAAATATTCATTTTAAACGTAATTAACAAAAAAATAGACAAAAGTAAACTGAAGCACTTTTTAAAATTTTAAAATAGGGTTCCTAAAATTGGATAACGATACCCTATCCAAAATTGGTAACCTATTTCTCAGAGCAAAAATCAAGCACGGAAGCTTTCGTTTTGTCACTGCCAGCATAGTTTTCATGTGCCCATCGGAAGCAAACTGAGCACTGTCACCTGTCACTGTACCCATGCCTCTCCATGTTGAAGCTAGAAATAATTTAGATATTCAAGATAACATAAGATAAGATTGGCTTTGATCAAATATCCATCCAGAATAATAAAACTTGTTACGCACAAGCTCAGTAATCACATTAAATATATTTATTTAAAAATATCACTTTTGTTAAGTACTACAATATATTTCTTCAAACCGTTGTTTGGGTTAGTTAAATTAAAGTTCAGAAACATTTTGTTTGTTTAAATAAAAAAACTTCTTCAAAATCCATAATAGTCGAATAATTATTAAAGTAGCATTGGCAACGTGGTAAAGGCTTCTCGGAAAATAATGTAATAGTCATGGACAAATTTTGGTAAAATTTGGGCGTAGTCGCAAAAATTTAGCGCATCGCCTGCGGCGCTGGGTCGCGTACATTTCTAAAAAATCTTAAAAGGGTCGCAAACAAAAAAAGGTTGGGAACCACTGCTCTATATTATATCTACTACTGTATCACACATTTTGTAACGTTACATTTTCGTAAAACGTTTACCAGCTAAGTCTCCAGGTAAGAAGTTTCGCTTTAAAAACTAAAAAAAATAATTTCTCATATTTCTTAGCCTCTTTAATATCCACATTATTTTTTAAACATATCGTGTTTCATCCACAAATTATGCCGTTTAATTTTTAGAAATATCTTTATTAGTATATTGTACGTAATCTTTCACCTTCATATCGTTACTGGCCTCTGTAAATAATTATAGATGAAATACGGAAATCGGGTCTGTTAAATAATATTTGTAGTAGAGTCTCAAAGGTAATTGAACGAACAATTAAGTTCACCAAAAATATTTTATTACGTGGATCTAATATTGGGGACATACTTTATGTAGCGGAGTATTAACCTATTATATTGACGTAAGGTATTGCATATTAAACCTGTATATCCGCACCAATGAACGAGATCAACATATAACAATAACACTGTGATTCATGAGTTCGACATCGAAGAACGCTTTGTTCGTGACATTAATATCAATATTCCACAGAAAAAAATAAGCGTTTTTATTTCACCCCTTTCGTGTGGTAATGACACTGGTTAGGTTTTCAAATGTTCTACATTCGATAAACGATAAATTCCACTTTTTGAATCTGTTTTCCCTTTAAAAATATGTTAATTAGTTTTAGAAAGCTTAAAATCTGAAGTACACTGAGTGCGGCTGTTTGAAACTCGGTACACTTCGATCAGTTCAAAAATTACCGAGAAAATTACTTTTCTTTTTAAATGGAAGTAACATATGTCATCCTATTTTAAAGTCGCTTTTTGCCTAATTCACGCGCGAATTTAGTTTCAATTGGCGGCTTTTTTTAATTGGCACCTTCTCAAATCATATATTGCCGCCATCTCGAAATTATTGGCCAATAATTTAAAAAAATTGATTCAATAAAGCTGATCAGCGTTTGCATAGGATTGATGGATGATATACGCATTGATGAGCCATGGAATATGGAATGGACCAGCGTTGCGTTCTTTTGCTAGAGCAATACTTAAAGCATTTTTCGTCAACAGCATCCACTATGGTACATTGTGCAACAAGTGCTGAAAATAAGACTTTTCACACGAATGAGACAGTTTGGTGACACGAGCCATAGACGAAAGTCATAAAGTCTCATGAGTGTGAAAAGTCTTTTCAGCACCTGTAGCACACTATACTTTTTCTACGACTGCTATATACAGGGTGCCCCACTGGGAGTATGGTAGAAAATTACATGTTATATGGGAAACTTTTTTATTATTGATTTATCAGAAAATTTTATTCCTAATGAAATAAGCTACGTGAGTAAGAGATTCTCGCTAAACTATAACTAGTGGCACAGTCCTAAAATGGGACCACCGGTGTGGTGTCAACATTTAAATTCATCTCCAAAATTATGAGTCCTTGAATCTAACTGTTTCAAGATGGTGACTTTCTTTAATTCGTTTTTTCTTAAGTAGATATCGCCGCCATCTTGAAATATCTGATAGTACCATATCCAAAACTTAGGGTTCAAATAAAGTTAAACAGGCATTTGAATTAGGCATTTCGTATATAATCCAGATAGTGTAACGGGACAGTTATTGGCCACAGGGTTTTATTAATTTATTTTTCATTTTGTTTTAAAATTATTATATAGGTCACAAATGATGCAGTATTTTTTTCTCAAATAATAACATATTCAAATATTGGAAATAAAATTTTATTTGACAACTTTAATCCTCTAAATAATATTCTCTAAAACGGAGTTTTATCCGCAATACCGAGACAGAATTATTGCACTCGACGCGCGTTTCGCAAACCATGTTAGCATTATCAGGACAGGAGATGATTAAAATAGTTTTAATCATATCCTGATGATGCTGACATGGTTAGCGAAACGCGCGTCGAGTGCAATAATTCTGTTTCGTTATTGTGGATAAAACTCCGTTTTAGTGCATGTTGCCGAAGGATCCAAACCCCAACTTAGCTCTAAATAATATAAAAATGCAAATGTCTGAAAACGCATAACAAAATTCAATCATTGGCCACAAAGTTACAGTTGTTGGCCTAGCCATATGTCAGTAATTGGCTACCTTAAAAATATGGAGGTTAGTCCAGATAAACTTATGTTCTTTTTTAGCTTTACAGCAGCTATTGCCCATAAAAGTATCATCATTTTCTGATTTTGCACAAAAATAGCAAATTATCCCTGATCTTAAAGACGAAATATTCATAACACATGCATAGCATAGCCTAGTGAAAACTTCGTTTTTTGTGAACACATGCTTGCTATCTGGTCTGGCACTATAACATCAGAAATATCACCTTGGATTTAGGGCTTTCATTTGCTTTCTCCGAAAATAGTTACCGTTTGGTTGAATTTGGCATATTTCTGTTTAGTGATGATCGGCTTGACGACTTCAGTGGTAAACAATTTTCAAAAAATTTGTTTTTCAAATCTGAAGAACTTTCGTTTTTCAAGATAGATCTGGTATATGAATTAATAACACTTGTAGAAGTATTTGTACAGCTTGTGGAATCGTTTAGATGATCTTCGTATTCCTGTTTTTCGGTTGAATATCTTCCTATATCTTCAGCGTTAGTTTCGTCGTCAGATGGGCTACTATTGGAAATATGTTCGGTACTATGAAGATTTTCCACATTAAATGGACTATTTGTAGATTCTGTGTTAGACACTTCAATTTCCTTGATCGACTTATTCTCAGGCATATGTAATTTAGGTCCTCTTTTTAAAACTGTGCTTTTAATTTCATCAACTTTTGCTATTATTTTTGTTTCTCCGATTACGTTATGATATTTTGTTTGTTTAGCTTTAGGTATCTTTGTTTTTGTTATGCTGCATTTCAGTGCAATTATTTTGTTATTCTTTGTTTCTATTCATTTATATATTCTTCTTCTTTGAACATTTCCTTCTCTAAGTTTTCTTGTATTTTGTCGATCTGGTGAAGTAAGCACGAAAGGCAGTATTTCAGTTTGTTTTTACCTTTGCGTTCTGGAGTCTTCCGCCAAAAGAAGAACTTGTCAATAGGTAATTTATCTTTCGTATGCCCATTTTGCGAATTCTATAGTATTTTGTTTAAAATTTGACCGATCAAGTTATTCTACTTGCATCGGAGATGTAGCATAGGAAATCGAGGGAAAATTAAGTGATCTATCATCTATAATAATAGGAATGTCTTCTATGTCATGTGGTTAACTCATATATATATGGTGGCATTAGGAAGGTCCAGAAAAGACATATTATTGTCCCTTGCGAGATTTCCAATTTAATGTGGTTAACTGTTCTGGAGTAGTTGGGATCACGGATGGAATATATCAGCATAGTCATTATTCTCCTTTTCAGCGATGGGAATATATTTTTTCTCCGATTGACAGCAAATATTAATTTTGCAGACACATATCAATCAGCAAAGTATTACTTTTCCTGTCCAGGCAGCAAAGTAAGTACTTTGCTGCCTAGGCAGCAAAGTGATTAGTCTCCATGGAAATAAAACGTTTGACATAAGTTGTCAAACTATAATTATTATGGACATATACATTTCCATAGCAACCAACCGTTCCAACAATTGCGATTTCCATCAAATTTTGTGTTAATTTATCACTACAGGAAAAATAAAAAGATTGTGGGAATTGTAATAATTTGCAAATATACAATATACATATATCATTATAAACAATCGGAGAAAAAATTATATGTTCAACTCGGCAGCAAAGCAGATTGACTGCCTTAGCTGAATTCCTAGCCTCGCTACGCTCGGCTAT
>MU181960.1:92904-119851 GCA_016904865.1 Pissodes strobi
AAGATTGTGGGAATTGTAATAATTTGCAAATATACAATATACATATAGCATTATAGACAATCGGAGAAAAAATTATATGTTAAACTCGGCAGCAAAGTAGATTGACTGCCTTAGCTGAATTCCTAGCCTCGCTACGCTCGGCTATGAACTATCAGCCGCGGCAGTCAATCTACTACTTTGCTGCCTAGTAAAACAAATAACTATTTTCTTCAAACGTCAGTAAATCCGCCATTACTCGACTGTGTAGGCGGCCGTGAAGTTTCATTTTTCCTCCGCCGGAGCTTTACTTTTCACTTTTCCGCCGGCGGAGGTAAAAGTGTTGTCATAGCAACATAGATACAATACAAACAGACAACAAAATAAGCGTCAACAACTCAAGATTTATTGAACTACAATTTGTATTTATCACTCAATTTGTGACTGCATTTCTAAAAATCAGTAATTTAGGAACAAATTGGTTATTATTTAATCGAACTTACTCAATAACTGCTTATCAATACGGAATTAAAACGCAATCGGAGACGCAATCTTAAAAAATAATTATTGTTGACAGTGTCCACTGACAGCTTTATGTTACATTACTATAGCAACAACCTGTGCCTATTCACCGAAACCGGTCTAAGTCGCCTTGCGAACACACTTATCTTTAATAATAATTAGATATTTTTACTATTAAAAAGAAATTGTTTTGCATTCATTTGTCGACATTTGAAGAAAAAACAGCATATTTTATTTGGAGGAAAAGTTACTTTTCATGGCTTGCTCTCTATTACCAGCCTCACTCCGTTCGGCTGTTAAACACGAGCGCGCCATGAAAAGTATCACTTTTCCTCCATATAATAGTATATTATATACCTAGGTTGAGAAGTAAGCCATTATTTACCGAGCACTTTTATATCCTGAGGCGCGGAGCGCCGAAGGATATAATGTGCGAGGTTAATAATGGCCTTCTCAACCGAGATATATATAGAATTTTTTTTACTACTAACACTGATATATTACCATATTTGATTCGATTTGATTTTTATATTAGTCATTTTCTACTTATTTTTCAAATAGTTCGAAATATCAAGCAGCCTGGAAGTTCAGTTGTCTAACTGACAGATATCGTAACAAGAAGCGTTTTTTCGCGAGCTAACTACAATTAACCACGGCATACTACAGGATACTACTTTGTTTTCACGAGGATTAATTTAATTGTGGAAAGTGAGGGAAAGTTTCGTGACGTCACTATTACATCATCATTTTTCAACTACGGCTTACTACAACTTACATACGTGACGAGGTGTGGTACTCGAGGTTTGATGGAGTCATGACGGATTAATTTTGAAACGTTAAACATGTGAAATGTTTGTTTTTCCATTCTGAACAAGTTTGTAAATTATACGTTCATGAAATTCTTCTATAGAAGCCTCATACGTATCGGAATTCCTACACAAATGTGCCCCAAATGGGATTTGGGCACCATAAAGTATCCTGAACATATTCATCGAAAAAATACCATTAGTTTGCTTATCTCCAGAGGCCACCATTCTGTCATTTAAAATATGAGTAAACGTTCTGCACTGATCAAACTGATAATTTTCAAATAAATATGCAAAATATCTATTTTCTTTTCTAGCAATGCAAGATCTAACTACGGTATTTTAGCGAAGACAGAAGCAGATAGTACAATTTGTGGTGGGGTGCCCGCTTGGCACTTACTTCAGTATTACTTGTAGTTAACCGTTAACCGTGGTTACTCGCCAAAAAACGCTAATAATCTCCTGACAGCTCCATACATACAAAGTACCTTATCTCCATCTAAATTTTGACAAAACCGCATTATTAATAAGAATATTATGGGGAGTCATGAAAAGTGAGTCATACTGTATATAATTTTTTTACTAATAGCACTGATACAATCCTTATCATTATTTGAATAGAGTAGATTTTGAAATTAATCATTTCCTACTCATTTTTCAAATAATTCGAAATGACAACTAGTTGTCAAACAAACACGTTTGACATTTTGACATTTTCCGTTTCCGTTTCATTATTGACCTAAGTTTTTTTTAATATTATTATTTACCTAGGGTGAGAAATGTTACTTCTCATTTGAGGAGTGGAGTAAATAATGGTGATTTATCATGTTAGTAGTAAAAAAAATAATATACTATTTCATTATATGTTAGATAATCTGACGTAGTGCGAATTAAATTAGATCTTAACTTTTAATTGCAGTCTAATTTATATAATTTGTGCATCTTTACTTAGACCTTCACGTCCATTGGAACATCTTTATCTTCTCAGTTTCAACTCCTTGATCGAAATCACCCTAGGTTATAGATTCTTCTTTAAAAACACTTTCTTTAATATTGTTGGCGTTCTTTCCCAAATATTTGGAGCAATCAATTGCTGAAAAATTCCAAGAATATATCCCAGTTGCTTTTAAACCATTGGTTATAAAAACTGACTTTAACGTACTAATGGCTTTGTTTAATACTAAAGCAAGGTTTTCCTTGGTTGCTACATAATTTGGATTTTCCCTTATGAAGTTTAAAACTGCTTTGTTCCAACCAATTTTTATGGGTTTGAAAGCCGCAACGTCTGCTGGCTGCATTACTCTTGTTGCGTTTGGTAAAGAGCCACTAATATTATTTTCAACTTTGAACACAAGTCACTAGTTTGAAGAGTCAAATGAGTTTTATTCCCATCAGCGGTCAAAAAATTGGAAATTTGATATATTTAGCTACTAAATCTTTATAAAAGCGTCCTCTATATATTTATAGATCTTTTCATGTTTTATCCTCCCTTACTCGCTACAACCTATTCCCCACCCAGCCGGTACCGACTTTCCCGCATCTGCTGGCAATCTTTTGGATAAACTACCATTGGAGGTGTAAGGTCGCCATATGCTGCAAACGTAAGCATTACAGTTATATTAACTTTCAAGTGATATTCAATTTCGTATAAAATTTGTCTTACCGCAGTAATCGCTGCTAGAGTCATCAGCGTTATTGCCGAATTCCTTTTTAACCTGTACCAGCCTCTTACAGGCATATTTTCTATGAATGAATTATCGCGGGGATTAGCATCCAAAAATCCTTTGACCGACTCCTATACATGTTCTTCCCTCAGCGGAAAACCTTTATGCTGACATGCACAAATCTAGGCTTTAAGTCGAGTCTCCACCTCTCACGACAGAATGGAATTTGGACCACGACTAGTTTTATCCCGAAAATTTTCACTCACTCTAAACTGCTACCATACAGTTGGAACATTGAATTGCTGGGGTGCTTTCCTCTGGCTCGTCGCATTGTTAATTGCTTCAAGGGCTTTCCCTACATCAGCTTCCGTGTATTTTTGATTATGCGTTTTACTTTTTTTCTTCTGGTGAACATTATGAATCTTAAAAAAAGATACTAATGGACTTGGAATAAACGAAAAAAGGCTTATGGCTTAAAAAAGCATGGGGTACAGTAGTTGGCCATCCTAAAATCTAGTTATTCGCCACCGCCACTGGCCAACTACTGGTTAGACATTTGAAAAAAACCTAAAAATGCTATATAATGTTTAATTTATGCTCAAAATATTGTGCAAAAAATATTATATTACACTTAGCACTAGTAGTTGACCATACCGGCCAATAACTGTGTAGGAGGCATTATTGTACCAGATGCTGTGCACCGAAAAAAAACCGCCAAAAATTTTAACCTAACATTAAACACACCTAAATAAGTATGAAATAATACAATAAGACGCCCTAAAATATCAATTTGATACGATACAATAAGAAACTAAAGCATAGACGCAGATTAAGGTCCTCGCGCACTTATCGGAAGCGTCACGAACGGAAGCGACGCGAAGAAAATTGTGTATGTTTCGCCTGACTGATTTACATTTAATTTTATGGCAGACCGCGCACTACAGCGGCGCGAGGCGAAGAGGCGCGTCGTTTGACGCGCGAATTCTCTTTGGACCAAGTAGGAGTCGTTTCTCCTGACGCTTCGCCTCAATGCGCGCTCAAAGCGCGACGAGAAGATTCAAATTTTAAAGTGAATAGTGTTTCATATTTCAGTTGGTAGTAGTATTTGATAGAAAGTATGCTCTATGGAATGGTTTAATATACCAAGAAGTTCAAAAAACTTCCTCAGACATACGAAAATATTTGAAAAATTTCTTCTTATCTTGTCTAAGGTCATTAAACAAATGATTAAATTTTCCATATCTGTCTCGCTTTTGATTTATATTATGAACCCAGCATTTTTTATTCTTTTCTTCTTGTTCTTCTTCTTCCATGGTGACAATTAAAGTCAATACAAAGAGATCCTCTTCTGGCGAACTGCTCATCGTACCTTCACAACAATGCACTATGTTTAAATGCTAAAAATAAAATGAATTCGCGCCACACCGCGCGCCGTTCATTTCATTCGAGACGCGATGCGACGCTTCGTCCCAGTGCGCGGACGTCTGTAAAATGACGCTTCACCTCGCCACGCTTCCGTTCGCGACGCTTCCGATAAGTGCGCGAGGACCTTTAGTGTTTCTGGATAAAATGCAACTTAGGACAAACAAAATTATACATCTGCTACAACATTTCTGTAACGCTAACTGGAAGTGTCATCATTGGTAAGAAGATAAAGCAATATTGCCTGATTTTAATTTAAAATGCAATTTGATTTATTTACTATTTATTTATTATTACATACGTATCAACAGCACATGTGCCAATTACAGATAAATCTTAAATCCAGGTATAAAATGAAATAAAGAAAGGCAATCAAGAGAACTAGATTAAAATACAAATAAACAAAAATACATCAATAAAACACTATTCAGGCACTGGTTTACTAATTGGTCGTTCTCAGCTTATTTTCGAACAAATTTTTGAACGGACCAGGACTAGTTGTATCTACATCAATATCAGATGCACACAAATTAAAAAAGTAACACATTTTGTAAATTGGAGAATTCTTATACAGGTTTGTTCGAGGATGGGCCAGGTGCCAGGTAAAAAACATTTGAGGCTCGCGAGCTGACTATTGATAACAAAAGGTAATTTGCCAAGAATTTCGGGGCAGTCAATTTCACCCTTCAAAATTCTAAACAAAGTGCATAGTAATATTCTAATTCTTCTTTTTACCAACGAAAGCCTGCCAAAGGCTCCTAAAAGGTATTCGTTGTCACTTTCTGAGGATATACACCATACTTCCTATAATACATGCCTTCAAAAGCCTTCTCT
The DNA here is from genome assembly GCA_016904865.1 of Pissodes strobi. NCBI lineage: Eukaryota > Metazoa > Arthropoda > Insecta > Coleoptera > Curculionidae > Pissodes > Pissodes strobi. The sequence goes on from MU181960.1 coordinate 98,129, forward strand.
GCACTTTTTCGATAAATGGTACTCAAACATTATATTGGGGGGGGGGGGGCATATTACTCTTCCCTATTCCAAAACTGGCAACACAAGGCTATCAAAAAGATGCCAGCTAACATCTGTGCTGAAAACTCTGGTGTTCCTGACAATAAAACCCGCTATTTTTTGTGCACTATCAAGTTTAGATATTATATGGCTTGAGAAGGACAATGTTGACTCCATTTAAAGAATAGTCCTAGCCAATAGCATTATGATTCAATGTGAAAGACATACGCGCACATTTATATACATTTAAATTAAGGCTATTCGAATCACACCAGCCAGCCACGGTGCAAAAGTCACTATGTAAGGTCGCAGAATCCTCAACAGAATCAATTTGATAGAAACATTTAAAGTCATCTGCAAATAACAACCCCAGAGCACTCTTGATACTACCGGTCATATCGTTTACAGCTGCTAAAAACAAAAGAGGACCCAAGTTGGATCAGTGAGGAACTCCCGACGTACTCGCAAAACTTACCGACCTGCATCTCTTGACCTCAACATACGGGAACCTACTCAAATAAGATTTAATCACATTTTGCAAATACAGAGAAACATTCAAATCAGACAAATATCTCAATATTACAGGATGCCTCACTCTGTCAAATGCCTTCTCCATGCCGGAGTATATAACATCCACCAGAGATTTGTTGTTGATAGCTTCGTGAACATACGGACAGAAGGAGGTTAAGTTAGTAAATGTTGACTTTTTAGGTAAAAAGCCATGTTGACATGTTGAGAGAGAACCAGAGTTTTCATCATAATTCTTCGAAAACAAACCTCAAAAATTTTTGAAACGCGCTTGCAATGCTTATGGGCCTGTAGTTATTTATTTCATGTCTGGCTCCCGCCTTGTAAATTGAAATTATTTTACTAACTTTCCACTGATCAGGATAAACTGAGGTTTTTAAGATTAAATTAAACAGACATTCCAAAGGTTTAGACAAGTACACACTACAACCTTTCCAGATATGTCGGAATCCCATCGGGGCCAACCGCCCTATTTGCCCTGGTTTTCTTCACTGCTTTCGTTATCTCTTGTGTGGAGATTAACCTGCTGCAAAAAATGACTTAGACTTGGCCGCTGTGCAGCTTATATCTTCGTCATTGATAAAAACTGATTTAAAAAATCAGCATAACCATCAGCTACACTTTGAGAACCCGAATAAATTCTGTCACCAAAAGACATTTCCTCCAAAATATCAGGAAAATCATTTAGAGTCTTTGAAAAAGACCAAAAGATGTAGATATTTAGAATGTACACTTTTTATTTTATGTGTAATGATGCTTCTAAAAGAAAAATACTTGTGTCTCCAGTAGTGAGATTTGAGTTTCTTAAATTTGAGAAAACAATTATGTTTTTGTTTAAGAAGGTTAATTATCCCTTTATTGAACCTGATTGGGTATTTTTTTTATCTATCTGAGTTGACTTCGCAACACATTAGCTAGTTTGTCATAAAAATACTCCAATGCCGAATTGACGTCAGTAAAATTCTCAAAGTCACTCCAGTCTTGGTCTCTGAAAAGTCTACATTAGCAAAAAATCAGCTTTTTTTAAATTTTGTTTGGTTGTCGATACAAATTTACAGTGTTCAATACGTTCTTTAGCATAAGCTCAGACATGGATGGTGTTTATCAATTGGAACCAGAGCATCATCTGTTTTGTCGACCCGCACACCATCAAAGAGGAAATCATGAGATCAAGAATAACATTGATACCATTTCTGACCTGATTGAACTGAACTAAATTATTAAATGACAGGAAAGATTTAAAAGTATTCAAAGCGTCATTACAAGAAAGATAGTTAACATAACTATAAATATTAAGGTCGCCAATTATAACGTATTCGGATTTAGATTCGCCACTCAAGTAAAATTCTATCTTCTCAAAAAATTGCTCATACAAGACACTTGCGCTATTTGGGACGAAGTAGACTATTATTACATATAAATCAGAATATATGCCCAATCTGAGTTTCACACACATTGCTTCCTGATCAGCATTAAATAATATGCTCACCACAGCAGCCATAAAGCAACTCTTAACAGCCAGCAAAACTCCACCGCTCGGTGATTTATCAGTTATAACCCTATTTTTATCCTACCTAAAGACAACCCTATTGCTAAAAATATACTCTGCATTATTTATTGATTCGTTCAACCATGTTTCGGATATACCCGTTATATCATGGTCATTAATGACCATGTTGCACTTTGAATTATGCAGTTTGGTCCTAACCCCTCTACAATTCTGGTAAAATACCGATACCGTGTTTGTTAAGCGGCTATTAATTATATCTGATCCTGATGAAAATTAGGTGGCATCAGGTGAAGCGTTATTATGCATGGTATGAAAGATCGCGATCACTTCCAGTCGAAGAACTGTTTGAGGAATTCAACAATGAACTATCGTAAGGAGCTTGACTGCATGCGTCATCAATAATATTGAAATAAATCAGATTCTTGTTGCAAAAAGAAGCTTTTTTACCTCGAGAACCAGTTACCCTAAATCCGCAACATAGAATTAAATTTTTCAATATATGGATGCGCGAGGCCAAGTAATGCCTCATTTTAAAGGCATAGATGGATATTTACTTCGGCAAAGCATCAGTTACAGAAAGCCGCCATCTTAAAACTGTTAAATTAAATGGCTCCAAATTTTTTGTTGAAAAGAATGGCATTCGCTTTAAGATAATGTTACTCGACTCCCTTTTTCCATTTATAAAGAGGTTCAAAATCAGTTCCAGTCGCCATCTTCAAGTGTTCTAAATTGATTGGTTCTAAAAGAAAGGCTAACTGGGAAGGACCTATTAAAAAGCCACACTTTATATTGAGACCACGATGTGATTTGTTTGACACAATTCGTATACTTACGTCTCTTATGAGAAAAACATTGTCCATTCTTATTTGTTTGTCAGTTTCGAAGGTATTCAACTAACCCGTGGTATATCTCTATTCAACACTAAACACTAAAACCTGGTTTATTGAAAATACACTTATATTAAAAGGTAATAACACTATAGTGCTCTACTCTTCAGAACAAAACTTTCCAAAGTTATTAAACCACAAAAAATATCACTTTACTTGGACGAATTTCTAAATTGGTCACACCATATATATTCACTAGTGCAACGGTTAAATTCGGTTTGCTATGGAGTTCGAGTTGTTGGGAAGTACATGAACGAAAAGAGTTTTAAAATAATTTATTTTGCAGATTTTGAATCAATGTACTATGTATTTAATAAAAAAAGGTTTTTGTATTTCAAAGTAGGGGCATGTTTAGGGCTTGTAAAATTTTAGCTGTATACCGACTCTCCATATATGAATGTTTGTTATTTTTCTTTAAAAATAGTTGTTTTTTTATCAATATAATACAAGAACTGAAAATGTAAATTATCCAATTCACAGATTAACTTTAACAGAAAAGAACCCATCTTATGCATGTTTAAAGTTCTTTAACTGTCTACCAAATGATCTAAAGTGTATAAAGAGTATAAAACTGTTTAAAATGAAAGTAAAACAATGCTGATTACCTTAGAACCTTATTGTATTCAAGATTATTTACCATGTAGTGAGTAATTAGGCTAAATCTATTTAAATTGGCGCCATTTCTCTTTATGTAGCGGTATTTTTTTGTGTACTTTGTGCCGGAAATATATGTGACATGATTAGAAATAAAGATTTTATTTATTTATTTTAAAAAAATAAGTACTGAAGCCAAATTGAAATCAGATAAACTTTATCATTAGTATAGAATAGACTGAAAGTCGTAAAACTTGTCTAAACTATATTTAGGTTTGGGCACTTAAAGTAGTAAAAATGTAAAGGAGTTCTTCTCACAGAGTGTTGCATGAAACTCAAACGTTATAAAAAATGCACGGTTTTTGTCACATTCTGTAGTAATTGAATGATTAATATTTTCAAATCTTTCATTTAATAGTCCATAAATTTCGCTTTCTGTTAAATGGTTTTAAAACTGCCAAACTTTTAAAAGTTCAGAGAAGTCTCGCTTTCAACGGGGTTTCAATTGTTGCTTAGTTTACATTGTTCCTCCCCGTCCTCTTCCCAATATTCCTAGTTTTACACCAAAACGCATGGTTAGGTTACACATTAATATATATTATATTTAAAATGAGATATCACTGGATCCTAGTATTCACTGAATCTTCTTCTTCTTCTTCATCAGCCTTCCTACATCCACTTCTGGACATAGGCCTCTTCGTATCTTTTCCAAGTCTGTCGATCTCTAGCAATACGGGACCAGTTTTTTCCCACCACTTCCACAATGTCGTCTATCCAGCGTCTCTGTGGTCTACCTCTGCTTCGCTTGGTCTCCCTGGGTCTCCAGTGCGTTACTTTGATAGTCCATTTCTCGTCCTGCTGTCTCGCGACGTGACCTACCCAACGCCACTTCAGCTCTGCTACACGTGATATGACGTCAGCCACCTGCGTTTTCCTCCTGATTGTTTCGCTTCTTATTCTATCTCGCAAGGACACCCCCAGCATAGCGCGGTCCATCGCTCTCTGTGTTCGTCTTAATCGATTTGCACTTTGTTTCGTGATGGCCATTGTTTCGAGGCCATAAGTAGCCACGGGCAGAATACATGTGTCGTATACCTTATGTTTTAGGTTTATAGGTATTTCCTGATTTTATAAAATATGTTGGAGTTTGCCGAAGGCGGCCCAAGTAAGTCCAATCCTTCTTGATATTTCTGCTCTTTGGTTTTCTTTTCCCAATTTAATAGTATGACCGAGGTATATATATTCGGTAACATTTTCGATTATGTTGTTATCTAGGGATATATACAGATGGTCTGGACTCATGATTTTGGTTTTTGCAGTGTTCATTTTTAAACCTATAGCTTTAGATGCCTCGTTCAGCTGCTGCAGCATTGCTTTCAACTCGTATGGGTCTTCTGAAATGGGGACTATGTCATCCGCAAATCGTAAATTACTAAGATACGATCCATCGATTTTTAGACCTTTTTCCTGCCATTGTAGTGTTTTAAAGACCTCTTCCAGAGCCAGTGTAAACAGCTTTGGTGATATGGTGTCACCCTGGCGGACTCCTCGGTTTAATTTTATTTTTCCCGTCGCAGTGTTATCATTGGTTCTCACATGCATTGTTGCTTTTTGGTAGATATTCTTTATAAGTGCGCTGTACCTTGAGTCTATTCTGGCGTTATTTAAACCGTTTAAAAAGGACCGTGTTTCTATGGAATCGAACGCCTTTTGAAAGTCTACAAATGCTAGGCTTATGGGTATGTTATATTCTGTTTTTTCTCTATGACTGTGCGAAGTGTTTGCAAGTGATCAATGGTGCTGTATCCGCTGCGAGAACCCGCTTGTTCCACTGGCTGGCAGAAGTCTAATTTATTTGAAAGGCGGTTTGTAATGATCTTGGTGAGAAGTTTATAGATATGCGACAGCAGACTGATTGGTCGGTAGTTTTCTATATTCGTTAGGTCGCCCTTCTTGAACAGGAGCACTACCTCGGCATTATACCATTCCTCTGGTACTTTACTCTCGTGTAGACATTTATTTAAAAGGGTCTGGACTCTCTTTTCGAGGTTGCTTCCCCCCAGTTTCAACATTTCCGCCGTGACTCCATCTTCACCAGGGCACTTGCCGATTTTCATACTCTTTAGGGCTTTTCTTATTTCGTCCAGGGATATATCGGGTATCTCCTCTGAACCTACGTTCGTTTCCTGAATTGAGATATTTGGATCTTCATCTGCGTTATTTGTAGATGGTGAGTACAGTTCTGTGTAAAATGCTTCGATTGATTCAGAAATCGTTTTTGGATCCAACATAACTATTCCTTGTTTATTCTTTATCTTCCTTAGTTCGTTGCTTCCCTTTGACAATCTAGATCTGAGAACCCTCATATTTGCGTTATTTTCGATTCTTTCGTATATTATTTTGGTATGGTGTCTTCTTATGTCTGTTCTAATAAGAAGACACCATACCAAATTCACTGAATACTATACTATAATTCAATATGAGGAATGATGCCTCATTTAATGATCTTGATGGAACCCCAAGCTTTGGGGACAATGATATACAGATGACTGTAATGTGTACTTCGAGAAAAAATGAGATAAATCGCCATCTTGAAACGCTTAATTTCAATGACCTCAAATTTTTGGAATGATTTAGGGATGAGATAGACTTAACAATTTTGTACTAAAAGAGAGTACTTTTTTTATACTGATCGTTTCAAAGTATTAAGTGGAAGAGGAACCTTCTTAATTAAGCTATGCTTTATTTGGGACAACATTGTGTAAAATAAAAATATTTGATAAAAATTAAAAGAAAGGCTGCTTTACTTAATATTAATTTCACATTTTAAGCTTAATGTCTTATCTGATAATTTCAATTAACAGTAGCCCAAGATGATGGAAGCTTTTTATCCAGAACGACTTTTTCTTAATAAAAGTAATAGGAAAATTACTACAGTAGAACACATTTTATTTTTTTTTTGTTACTTTTTACGGTCTTTTTTGTTTCGGGAAACCCTGTTGAAGAAATAAAGTAAAAAAAGTGATTTGCTTAAGTTCCGTCTTACATTGTCTACCAACAATTATTTCTACTTCGAGAAAAATAAGAAAGTTTAGAAGGTAACAAACAGAAAATGTATTTTTTTTTTTGGTAAATTTTGCATTCGTTTTAGAACAATTTTTGCATTTCTGACAAAAATAAAGAATAATGGTATTTGGCCTAAGAAGAATTTCACATTTTCTAATTTGTTGAACACTCTTCTATCTTATGACATTCCATGCAAAATAAGAAATTTTGTTATTAAAAATTGCTTTTTTCGATAGATTACAAATAAAGAAGTTTATTTTATAGTGCGATATTCTCCTCCCTTCATCCGAGGACACACTGTATATTAGATTTTTTCATATGAGTGCCTATCTACTATACCATTGATACAGTATTCTAGTGGTATCTGTAATATTTGCTTTAAACATTGATAACCTGCTTTATAGCTCTATCAACCTACTCTCTATATATACGTTCAAAAGGTGGCGGCGCGGGCCCTAATTTTCAAGTTGCCTCACTGCACCTTCAACAATAATAAACCCCATGCCGTCTAGTTTCGTTAATCAATGAAGCTATAAGAAACTATTTAGTATCTTCATTTAAATTAAAAATCTAATCATTCTATAACATTTACCTAAATATTATTTACGCACTATTAAACCCGGAGAATTATATTATTTACTTACTGATACATTAATAAAGTTCTACCCCCGTATCCATCTTGTCATTACCCCTCGTACAAACCAGCGCCGCGTCGTCGACATCCTCGATCGGCGTCGGCGTCGGCGTCGCGTCTCCGCCGCGACTCATAGTGGATATTCACGCAAATAGACAATCCTTGTATCGAACAGCTGTTTCAGACCCTTAAAATATGCTTTCAATTCGTTTAAGTGTTTTAGATCATTTTGGTCTCGATATATTATTTCATTCGGGTGGCTTTTTCGATATCTAGTTAGGGTTTCCTCGAAAAAGTTGCGTGATTGTGCGAAATGAGTGAACATTTCATTTTTACCGTAAGCGAATCTGTGTTTCTAATCGAAAGCGATTTAGTTTGTGTTGCATAAAAATGACCTGAAACCTTTAATTGTCTTGCCAAATCTATTTTTTTAATTAATTAAGATGATGAGCTCTCAAGAGTTTTCGCATCAAGGACAATGGAAAATATCATCGGTCGTGGTGTTTTGCCCGAAAATAATAATGGAAAATCAAGAAAGTGATGCACAAAACGAAAATTTGCCCACAATAACGTACACACAACTTGTTTAATATGCCTTATAATGCATTGATATTTATTTTATAGAACTTATTGGTCGCTTAGACATTTTCAGAGATGAGAAGACAAAGTCATCAGAACAATCAGTCCCAGACTCAGAGTAGTGACGATGAGTGTAGTGCTGCTACAGCTAGCCCTGTAAGTTTTTTAGACCTTCTTTTAAATATTTAAATCCTCGTATATTAAGAAAAAATTATAATTATAATATTAAAATGTGTTAATATTTTTGGACAAACATTATAGTCTCAAATCATTATTTATGATCACATCGGTTCCAAATTCAAGACAATTTCTGAATTTCTAAATCAAAAATCGTAAGGCTTTATTTGTAAACTTACATTATTTTGATTGATTTATTTATTTATTTACACACTGCAAACTTACGATTTCTATGAAATAATATATTTACACTTTTTGCACAACAATGATCAGATTTAAAACAAATTCACAATTATAAAATTAATAATCAAATTGAAATTAAAAGGAAAATAAAAATCAAATAAAAATGCCTTATATATTATAAGAGATGATTCCTGAGATCAGTCCGAAACCTATGGCATTAAAAAAAACACTCTCTATAATATAAGTGTGTTAGGAACACACTATTTTTATGGTGATCATTTTCTCTAAATTTTGGCTACTTTGAAGTAAAAAAAAGCTAAGTAATTAAAGGAATAAAGTTAGAGATAATTTATATTTTAATAACTTGACAATTGCTCCAATAATATCATTAACTTATTCTACTCTAGTTCCTCTATCAAATCTGTCTCCAAAAAAATTATAGCTTATTCGTCTATTAATCATGTAAGATGAATAATTTCAGCTAAATTAAATTCATTTAAAATCTGTTTTCACCATTTTATTATTTATTATACTAAATAAATATAATATTTATTTTATAAATCAACTGAGAAAACTTCTAACATGTAATAAGAAAATGAAAATTATATTTCTTAGATTTCTACCAAAATTAATTACATAATTTTATTAAAAATACCTTTTTTACCATAGCTATAGCGTTAATTATTTTTTACCTAAATATCTTTATACTTCTATTTATGAATTATATTCTTTTCACTTATAATAAACTTTGAAGAAACCTCAATAAAAGATGGCTAAAATTATTTACAACTTTTGAGAAATTTTATTTTTTTAATAGGATTAACAATATGTTAATTTAACAAACTTATTCTAACCTTATAAACATTTATCTGATATTTAATTTTAAAAAACTATTGACCTACAAAGTCTAAATTAGAATTATTTTCTAATTCTTAAAGTTAAGAAAATTTTGACTAAACTAAGTAAAAGAAATTAATTTCATATACAGGGTGCTACAAATTCGTTTCTTTGTATGGGTATCTCGAAAACCGTAAGAGATTCGGGGTCGGTTAAATTGGGGCAAAGTTGCGCTATTTAAGGGTGACTGACATGCCGTTGAGAAATTTAGAAAATTCCGTCTACTTCCGGAGATATCCGTAAAAAACCGAAAATCATCTATTTTATTTTTATTTTTTCCTGCCTTTGTCTGAGGAGATAAAGTAAAATAAAAGTCACATTCTTATTGCCTCTACAAGCTGGCGGTATCAAATTTTAAATACGACGTTTCGCTTTCGGGCCCCCTTCATCAACTTCATTTTTTCAAATACGGACCTAGAATTTTTATCTAGTTTTTAAAAAGCCTTTCATCTCCTAAAACCAATGATCTGAGGTGTGATCCCGATGAGGAGACCATATTTTATACAAACACTTATTTTAGTTTTTTGGACCTCCAGAAGTATATATTTTAATTCCTCCTATTAATTAGAATAATTTCTCAAAAGGGGAAAAGAAGCGTTTGGAGTCGTATGAATAATTATTTATACAATAATAGCTATTAGACTATTAGGATTTGTAATATGGGCATACCATATATTTTATGTAGATACCAGAGCATATTTTACCTCAGCTGCTATAATTATTGATATCCCAAAAGGAATTAAAATTTTTAGTGGATTATCAACCTTCCATGGAATACAAATTTCATTTTATCCCCAATCCTTGTGAGCAATTGGATTTATCTTTTATATCCCCTTAATAAAACAACTTACATTTTTTCGCGATCATATTTTATTAATCTTAATTATTATTATAATTTGTATCCTATTCAATAAATTCACTCATCAACTTTTTACTAGAAGGACAATTAATTGAAGTAATTCGAACTATTTTACCAGCAATTATTTTTATTAAAAACTGCTTTCCCTTCTTTGCGATTACTATAAATTTAGAGTAAAAACAGTTGATCACCAATGTTTGTAGGTTGTAGAATGCTATGGAGTCGTTTCGGCTAGTTTCAGCCGCCCGGCACTGCTACCTTTACGAATATTTTGTGCATGACTCTACAACTTAATTTGTGTCCAAGAGACGTAGACTTCTCCCAAACGAAGCTATTTTCTTGAAAGGTAGTTCACTCACTTCTTGAGGTGATAGCTATACTCCTTCAAGGTACTTGACCCTTTTGCGGAGTTGGGTTGGGCATTGACAGAGTAGATGTTCTGCAGTTTCAGTTGCATTATTGCAAGATCTGCATTGGTAGTCTTCTGCTTTGCCTATTGCCTTTAGGTGGTATTTTACTGGGAAGTATCCAGTGAGCAGTCCGGCGACAGTTCATAAGAGCTGTTCTGCTCTTTTCGCAGAGATCAAACTTTTCGCCTGTCTTAGTCCTGGAGTGTTTCTCCAGTAGGACGAGAGTTGGTCTTTTGTCCATTTGTTTAGTTCCTCAGTGATGTGGTTTTTCATAAGAGCTCTGGATCATAATATGGTGTTCCAACTCCTTCTTTCGCAAGGCAGCCTGCGTTTTCGTTGCCCTCTATGCCTCTATGGTCAGAAAACCACATTAAAGTTACATGGTTGCATGTTGCTAGTTGTTTTAGGGTTTGCTTACATTCCCAGACTAGCTGGCTGTCTGAAAATATGTAGATGTGCTTTCTGTGAAGTCCTTGTATGAGGCACTCTTCTGCACATATATTTATGGCAAGCACTTACGCTTGGAAGATGGTTATATATGTTCCTAGCGGTTTGAAAAGCTTACAGTTGGGGCCTGAAACGCCCAATCCTGCTTCTTTCGCTAATTTTGAACCATCTGTGTACCACAGCGATGCGTTATCGACCTGAGGTAGTTTTTTACTCTTCCATGATTCGCGGTCATCTAGGTCCAACATGACCGTCATTTGGTCACTTGGTTTGCTAGCATTTTCCAGTTTTATTTCTTCAAAGGTGCGCAGGTGACCAGTCAAATCTCCAAGTTTGAATTTGCCTATTTGGAACAGCCTGTGAGCACTGATAATCGCCTCCCTCCTCGCACTGAGATGAAGACGAGGCATGCTCAGCAGTTCTTCTAAGGCTACGGTAGGATACGTTGAATATTGACATTGCCCCTATAATTCCGAGCCATATCAGCCTTTGCACTTTATTAAATTTGGTCCGAGCGGTAACCTGCTGGGTTTTTGGCCACCATACCAGCGAGGCATAGGTTACCATGGGTTTTATTATTGTTTGGTAGAGCCCATATACCTTTTTTGGTTTTAGGCACCATGTCTTGCCAACTTGTCTGCGGCATGTCCAGATTGCCGCTGAGAGAAGGTGTTTTCTAGATCTTTGTTCCATGTAAGTTTACGGTTCAGTGTGGCCCCTAAATATTTTACCTCAATGGAAAAGTTTAACTGTGTTCCGTGTAGGATGTGCGCTTTCATTTCTAGCTTCCTTGGTTTTGTAAACGGGACAAGAATGGTTTTCCTAGGATTTAGGGAGAGTCCCTCCCTTTCGCTCCAATTCTTGATGATGTTTAGGGCATTTTGCATGCGATTTGAAATTACGCCTTCATGTTTGCCTTGTGTTATTACTACTAGGTCGTCTGCGTAGCCTAGAACTATAAATCCAACTCTACTCAGAGCGGTAAGGATTTTATCCGCTACTAGTGTCCACAGTAGGGGGGAGAGAACACCTGCTTGAGGGCACCCCTTCACTGTGGTGACGTCAACAACGCTCCGTTTATTTCTGCTGTTACGAAGCGGTGCTTTAGCATTGTTTCTGTCCATCTTATGATTGGGAGCTCAACTTCCCATTCTTGTAGTGCTCTTCTGATGGACTGATGTGAGGTATTATTATCAAATGCTCCCTCTATGTCAATGGACGAAGCAAGAGCAATTTCTTTGCATTCAAATGTCTTTTTTATCTCTTTAACGACACACTGCAGTGCACTTAATGTGGAGTTGCCTGCTTGGTAGGCGAACTGCCTAGGATGGAGCGGTGTTCTCGTTAGAGTTTCGCTTATTATGGATTGATCAATTGCTTTCTCCATTGTTTTTAGGAGGAAGGAGGTTGAAGGAAGTTAGGCTATGGAACGGTATGATTTTTCGGGCACATGTCTATAGAAACTTTTTGGTTTAAAATCGTTTTTTTTTTGTTTATCGGTGGAACATATCACTAACTAACTATTTTGTATGATTTCCATTGAAATAAAATTTAATTATATCCTGCTATGACTCATAATTATTATTGTTTTTTTCTATATAAACAGGCAACACTGTTTTAGAAGTATTTTTTTACCAAAAAACTCATCGTTCTAGTAAAAATGGATAGTGAATTTTATGTATTCTGCTGTAGAAAGTGTGTAATTATCTTGGGAGAACCATTACATATTTAAAAAAAAATCACTGAAAAAATATTACGGATTGGGTTAATTTGGGTTAGACACCTGTCTGTTTTGGGTTTGTACGGTGGTTAGCACTAACAGTTCTGTTTTGCTAAAAAGTCAAGAATGAATAGGTTATAAACAATTGAGCTACAGTGCGCAGCCCTTTGAAGTCTGAAAATGGTGAAACCTGAGACGATAATATATTTCGGAAGCAGTAATTGAATTTTATTATGGGGCACCGGCACATATGTCTTCTTCTTCTTCTTCTTCATGTACCGTCTCCATTTCGGAGGTTGGCTATCATCATTGCTATTTTGATTTTTAGAAGCTGCGGCCTTAAATACGTCAGATGACGTGACATTAAACCATTTTCGCGGGTTCATAAGCCAGGAGATTCTTCTCCGTCCAGTAGATCGTTTTCCCACAATTTTTCCGTCAATTATGAGTTGCAGAATCTCATACTTTGAACCTCTCATGATGTGGCCGAGATATGGCAATTTTATTTTCTTTTAGTTCCTGCAGTATCTCTGCGCCTTTCTCCATTCTCCTCAGAACCTCCACGTTGGTCACATGTTTTCTCCATGATATTCTCAACCTCCTACGGTGGGCCCACACCTCAAAACTTCTAGTTTCCGCTCGCAATACATGTTGAGGGTCCAAGCTTCTACACCATATAATAGTACTGGGAATACATATAATACGAGTTCTCAGATCCAGGCTCAGATCGCGACCACAAATGACGCACAGGCTTTCTCCATGCGAATCTTTATTTCTGAACAATACTCGTAATTCACGGAGCAGTCCACATTTGTACCTAGGTGGTCATAACTCTCGACTCTTTCCAGCCTTTCGCCCTCCAAATTGGGCACTTCAGTTTTGGTATCAATCATGTATTCAGTCTTCATAATATTGAGTGTCAGACCAGTCGACTTGCAGCGATGACTTTATTCAGTATATCTGAAGGTCTTGCATGTTTCGGTGAGAAGTACTGTATCGTTTGCATAACGTAAATTTTTTAAAGGAATGCTGTTAATTATCATTCCACCAGCATCATTTTCAAGAGCTTTGGTGAAGATTTCCTCTGAGTAGATGTTGAAGATGAGTGGTGAAAAAACACACACTTGTCTGAATTCTCACTTGATTTCCACTGCTTTCGTCAGTTCAGATTGAACGAGTACAGACGCACTTTGGTTTAGGTAGAGTTTTACTATTATTTGTATATTTCTTGTGTTGAAGTGTTTTCGTGCCAGTGCTTCTATTAGTTGCTTGTGTCTCACTTTATCAAATGCCTTATTATGATCAATAAAACGGTCGCATACATTTTGGTGGATATCAAGACACCGCTGCATCAAGACATTATAGGCAAACAAAGCTTCCCTTGTGCCAAATTCACTTCTGAAGCTTAAGCTTTGGTGTGTGGCTCATTAGGCTACGGTGTTCTTCGCATTTTTTGACATTATGCTTCTTAGGAATTATGACAAACGTTGACTGAAGCCATTCTTTTGTGCCATATAATATGGTAAATATTAAAGAATTATTTGAATCAGAACTCACCAAATATACAAGGTGTGCGCTACAGCTTCCCATGTATTCAATTGACACACTTCTAAAAATATTAACTTCTTTTTATATTTAACACATAAAACATTTTTCTGGGTTCAGGTAGGTCCACGTAGCCCTAAAATATCCGATAAAGATATTAAATGGCTACAGAAGAGATTAAACTGTATTATAACAAATTTTAGTTATAAGTTGATACAACAAGCATGTAAATATATCGCTCTCACAAAATACATCGAAATGTTATTTCCAACCTGAATTTAATCAGACATCTTGCACTTCTTAACCAGTTTCTTGAGAGTGACCTCGGTAGCATCTCTTGTAATATATTTTCTCTATTATCTCTTCTCCATATGTAAAATACCTTGGTGGAATCGTTCCCTATGTTCGTCACTTAGTGTACCACAATTTTCCGGAAAATAATCTGGATATGAATCTAGGAAATGAATTTTCAATGATATATTGCACTCTAACTCTTCGTAGCAAGAAAGAGGTTGCGCAACAAGATCTCTGTATTTGGCCGCTCTTGTGTTACTCCGTGTAAAGGAATTCCAGGCTTTTTTTTCTTTGCCTTCAAGGATATAATCAAATTTCGCATCTCCGAAAAGATTCCTAATTTGAGGACCCAAAAAAATTCCCTCTTTAATTTTTGCATCACTGAGTCTACGACATTTTTTTCTTTAGATAAGGGAAAACACTGGTCCATTATTGGCTTTACAAAATTTTTCATAAGTCTCAATTTTATGTGAGGTGGCGGTAGTAGCATCTTCTCTGGAGAAATTAATGGCATGTTGGAAACATTTTTGCTTCCTAGCTCTAAAGTCTGTCTTGGTAACCATGTATTCTTCTTCTAATGTTCTGATCGTGCGCGACTGTTCAGTCACAGAGGAAACAACAGAATCTGGTATATCTTTATTGCATACCAAGCAAACTCGCGACAACTTTTAAATACCTACAAAATTGCCATGCATCCCTCTCGTATCCTAAAGTCCCTAATAACAATTTTAAATTGCTATATGTGTTCTTCATGCCGCGTGACCAACTGGGCCTGATGGTAATTTGTTTCCATTTCAGGACTGACTTTTGATAAATCCATGAAAATACTCCAATCGTTTGAATCATAGTCTATATTTAAAGCAACATTAAACCTTCAATGTCCTTGCAAACTATCAAGTTGTTCTCCATGTTAAAAATGACCTTACATTTTTCTGATGACTTCGATGCATATACAGAAACCTTTACGTTGTTTTGGAGTAAATTCCACTGCTCCAGTCGAGATGCCAATAGTTCAATTTTTTTCTTAGACAAATCCAAATCCCGTATGAGGTCGCTTAATTAGTTTTGATTCATCTTGTGGGGCTCTTTATTTGAGAGTTCGCGGTCTTTGGAAATAGATCATCATCTGGCAAACTACCACTTGAATGTTTATCATCAGAATCAACCGCCTACTTCTCAGATGGATTAGAAATAGGTAACTCATCACTATGATGCATCGAACGCATGGCAAATTGTAGACTTGGATATTGCATTGCGGAGCTTTTCTTCTTCCTAATTCCATTTTTAATAGGCGTCGAACAAAAATGGTAATCTTGGGTTCTCGGCAGACCATAGGAACACCAAAGGCCATTGAACGTTCTTTAACACTTATTCAACTCAGGAGATTGTTCGCACAATTATTGGAACACATATGAAGTACCCAGCTCTTAACTTGGTCTCCAATTTTTCGGTCAAAATACAGATGGTAGGGTTTTCTTATTAGAGGGCTAAGCCTACATTTTTGCTTCTCATGTGTGACTTCACTATATATAAAACAAAAACTATTCGGTTTATTTATACATGCGACATATCCCTCAAAGTTCACAAACTAATGAAGAACGAGCAGCTCTCAACCATCCAATGGTTAAAATAGGACTAACACAATTTAATCCTGGTACTTTGCTCTCCAGTTATTATTTCTAAAATGATTAATGAAAAAATATTTCAATTTATAATGCATTTTTCAAAGTAACAACCAGGTATAGAGCAGGTACCTTTTTATAATTAGGTATCAATAAAATCGGAGGCAGTGAATCAAAGTTCACGTACGGCGATTTGATTCCATGATTCAATATATTTTACTAGATGTCTTGATATTTTTCAGTGACAATTTTTGTTAAAATATTTTCTCCAATTATACTTTTGTAATCGAGATATTTTCGTTATTGAATTATTTAACTCTTTGACTATTGGGTTTATCGAGGACTTATTTGGTTCACGAAGTATTGGTTCCCTCAGAGTGATTCAGTACAGCATGTGGACGAACACCTGCTGCTTGACAAGCAAGATGTTTTCTTCATCAATCGAGAGGTGTTACATGAAATAGGAAATAAACTAGTCTTAGACCAATGTATATTGCTAATTAGATAATATGCAAGGAAATATCATGTGAACATCAGTGACAATGTTAAACATATGATGAAGCAGTCTACAAATTGAAAATTTACTGGTAAAACCAGATATAATCAGAAACTTAAATTACAATGCTTAGTGGTTGGCATTTGTGATCATTCCATTATATCGGTCCAAAGCACGGTGATCGATAACATTGACCACCTTTTCATATATTTCTACTCCCCATATACCCGTGGTTAGCGCATCAAACCACGATAAATACTAGCGGATAGATGACGCCGTATATTAAATAAATTGTTTGTTGTGGTAAATGCCATTTTATGATCAGCCTCTGACAGCAGATTGCGCCATACTGTTTTTGCCCGTATCATAAGTGCTAGAAATCAGTATTATTGTTTTCTTATTGTTATATCTTATAAACTTTCATTACAAAATAGTGTCTATTTGCGGGTTGTGATGTGAATAGAGTCAAAAAGAAATTCTAGTGGCAGCTTTTTTTGCTATAGGTAAGTGGTTAGCAGATAAAACCTCCATGCATCTAAGGAAGAATTCTGTTTACATACCGTGGTTTTTCTAGGCTTGATTCCTAAAATGAATAATAGTAAAACATATAACACACGAAAAATAACTCTAGAAACTATAGCTGATAACCTTTTTCCTTCGGTTGATAAACCACAATATGAAGATTTGCATGACTCTGCTGCGGGTCCAACGTTCGATCCTAGTGAAAATATAAAAGCGATAACTAAGTTGTATTTTTCCGCTTCATCTTCTGGTGAAAGTGATACTGAACTGCGTCTTCTAGATGTATTTCCATTACCCAATTTATCTTCGCATGACGCTGGTCAATCATCAGATTCTCCACTATCTTGAGCTTCTCAGGACCATATTACCGCCGACTCTGATATTCAGCAAACTTCTAACTTAGGTTTAGATATTTCCACTGTCACTCCAATTTGGACAAAAACCACGTCTGGCATATTCAACGTACTTGATTTCACAGAAGTTGTTGGTCCTACAGAAAAAGTCACTTTGTTAGAAGACAAAAGCCCAATATCAATTTTTAAGCTGTTTTTTTTTTCTGATGAGTTGGTGGACCATATCGCATTTCATACAAACCTTTACGCAACTCAAGGAAATAAACGATACGACCCTACAGATGCTTATGAAATCAGACTGTTTCCAGAAATGATGTTATATATGGCTATGAAGTGGTTGCCAAGTTATCGCGACTACTGGTCTTCGTCTCCCGACTTTCATGAATATTATATATCACACTTAAAGACCCTTAATCGCTTTGGTTGGTTGCTATCACCTATCACTCTCACTCATATATTTTAGCGCCAACTCCATCATGCCCTAAATAAATAACCCTAGATATGATCGTTTATATAGGGTAAGCCCCTACTGACTTACTTAGAAAGGGCTTTCAAAGAATATTATAATCCAACTGGTGGTTGATGAAGCTATGGTAAAATTTAAAGGACGTATTTCTTTAAAGCAATATATAAGAGATAAGCCAGTAAGGAAAGGTGTCAATATATGGATGCTTTGTGATGATCGTGGCAATAATTCAAAATTTCAAGTATATGTTAGCAAAGAAAAAACCTACGATGATAAAGGCCTGCCTTCAAGATTTTGCAGAAAAAAATAACACAAACAAAACCTATGATTTACAAATATCTCTAGAGAAAAGTGAGATTTTTGCAAAGGGCACAGTACGCCCCAGCCGAAAACATTTGCCAATTCCCCAACTCTTACTGATGAAAAACAATTGAAAAGGAGGGAATGTGAATGGAAGAAGAGTAACGATGGAGTGACTTACTTTCGATGGAAGAGCAGAAAGGGAGTAAATTTTTTATCAAATTATCTCAGTCCAGAAGAGACAATTATTTATATAGTTACAGTAGACTATAAGAAACAAACAGTTCAGGAGTGTATTATTATATAATGTATGAGTCTCTTATGGCAAAGCAATTACTAAGACAAGTACATAAACCGCCAAAGGCACACTGTCCAAATATTCCAAATAAAGAAACATAAACCAAAAATAAGTGAAGCAATCTGAGTAAATAGTTGCAGTCACCAGCCTGAAACAACCACATCAAGAAGTCATTAACATAAACCACCGTTAAATGTTAAATACCTACTTGAAAGCATTGATGGCACGGTGGTTAGTGTTAACGACCACCTTTCAAATGTCTCTTTTTAGTGTTATAAACAAAAGAAACCCTAAATAATGTGTATTGTACAGTTTATATTGACACTTTCATCAAAAATCTCAAAGAAGTGTTTTTTGTGACAAATTTTTCTGTGCATTGGGGGCCATAAATGTGTGAAAATACCTGTCCTTGAAAGAGTTTTAATCCTTTTCCACGATCATCTACTTTACTTTTTAAAGGTTTCTCTCGAAATAAAATCGAATAAGGTGATATTTTCTCCAAATCCAACACTCGCCGCCTGTGGTTTCCTGACGCAAAATCGACTATTGACGTCGTTTCGGTGCGTATACGTAGGTAAAATTCTAATGACATTAATTTTTTTGGTTTCACGTCTATTAATTATATATTCTAGGCAGAGCAGTTTTCGTTTTTCATACCTTAATTGGGAAGCTAATTGCGGCAACCAATTTCGTCGGTTATATTCATATATTGATTTGAAATTTAACGAAAATACAGAGTGAAGCAATATTCATTTAAACTAAAAGTGCTGATAATAAGGGTAAAAAATTAGTATGAGGCTAATTTTAAATATTTTTTTAGAAAATGTACGAAAATATTACTAAGGAGAGTATAATAATACACTCACTGACTTAAAATTCGATCCATTAAAAAGTATGACTAATTTTAAAGTACGATAACTCTCTTATCTTTGATGATTTTTTGTTTGCATTTTGTATATAAAATTATCCGTTTTAATATGATATGATTTGAAATTTGCACAACTATAGTATATATATACAGGAGGAAACAGCTTACCTGGTCTTTCTTTCCTTAATTTTGAGATACCCTGTAGGCTAATTCTATAAGGCGAGCTTCACAGAATAGGCTTTATCAGAGAGACTGAGTCATTACCAATATTTCCTTTTTTATTTAGTTCAATATTTCTATGTAGATATGTTCTATATTCTTGTGGAGGATTCATGTTTACCTTGTAATTGATTGCCATTGGCTCCACAAATGATTACACTTGTTTTGAATTGGTATAGAGCCTCTTCGGCTCTGGCTCCAGGATGTAAACAGCACAAGTGCTAGTTTAGTGACCCTAATGAAATACCTAGATATCTTCGACGTTTCGATAAGCAAGTCTGCTATCGTTATCAAGAATAAAAGAAACTAAGAATAAAAATGGTTAACAAATACAATAAAACAGTAAAAAGCTCTTGCAGATTGTCAAGCTTTGAACTGACTATGACAAGATGACAATTATAATGCCATATTTAATTACTGGTTAACTGGTCTTTAGTGTGATATTGAGGTGTTATTTGGTAAATTAATTTATTGAAGTTTTACATATCTATAATTTGGTGTTATGCGCTTAGGAAGAATTTAATGATTTTGGTTGAAAGGATTAGTTAATTTTTAAGTGTCCCTTATCAACTTCAGTTTTTAGCAAAGGTAACCAAGTGCTGTTAAAACTAACAGAAGTTGAAGCAACACATTCATCTTTACTTAATAAAATTAAAGCACTTTCTTTAATTTTACGTTTTTTAGATGAAGGTTCCTTTGCTAAAATACTTGAAGCGTTCCATTATATTCTGTGATTGTTATCAAATGCATGTTGACAAATATGTGATTTGTGGAATTGTGCATTTCTAATATAGGTTTGGTGTTCTTTTATACGTTTTGATAATGGTCTACAAGTCTCACCTATGTAAAATTTATTACATTCACATCGTATTTTAAAGATAACATTTTTAGTAGTTTCATTTTCATTACGTGGTTTTGTTTAATTAATTTACCAAATAACACCTCAATATCACACTAAAGACCAGTTAACCAGTAATTAAATATGGCATTATAATTGTCATCTTGTCAACGTCAGTTCAAAGCTTGACAATCTGCAAGAGCTTTTTACTGTTTTATTGTATTTGCTAACCATTATCATTTTTAGTTTCTTTTATTCTTGATAACGATAGCAGACTTGCTTATCGAAACGTCGAAGATACCTAGGTATTTCACTAGGGTCACTAAACTAGCACTTGTGCTGTTTACATCCTGGAGCCAGAGCCGAAGAGGCTCTATCCCAATTCAAAACAAGTGTAATCATTTGTGGAGCCAAAGGCAATCAATTACAAGGTAAACAATATTTCTATCCGTTTCAGAGATTCGAATTTTTAAATACGATAGGCGCAATATATTTAGCTTTTTATTATAACTCAGTTTTAATCATCTCCTGATGATGCTAACATGGTTAGCGAAACGCGCGTCGAGTGCAATAATTCTGTTTCGGTATTGTGGATAAAACTCCGTTTTAGTGCATGTTGCCGAAGGTTCCAAACCCCAACATAGTAGCTTTTTATTTTTAACAGTATCCTAAATTACAAAAAAAAGGTAAATTAAGAACTAAGAAGAAAAATAACATTAATTCCGTCGATTAAATGTTGAATATCCATTTGGTTGACTTGTTCCCATTCATGAGTCAATACCTGGCTTAATTGCTCCACGTAATTAGGAGATGCGACTAAGTTGCGAATACGTCGACTCAGCATGTCCCAGAAGTGCTCAATAGTAAAGCTCAGGGCTACATGCCGGCCAGACCATTCTTCTAATTTCTGTTTCATCCAGATATTGAGAAGCAATCCTTGCAACGTGAGCATGCATGAAAAGGGAGTTATTTCCTACAAATAAGGCAAATGGGATGACGTCCGGCTCTAACCTCACGAATATATCGGTCAGCTATCAAAGCTCCAACCTCAATATATATAATTATGTACGAACATCCATGTTTATGCCCCCCATACCATTAACGATCCTCACCAGAACTTAACCTTAACCGTTCGCCTGCCCTGCGATATAGTTTATGACGGCCATCAGGAGACTTTAAATAAAACCTTTTTGATTAAAGTCTGATCATTTCTGGCAAATCTTCTATTTGTTTTTATTCAAATCTGGGCCAGTTGCGGGTCTTCTAGAACGCAAGCCATATTAGTAGTGTAGTATAGTATTTATTAGTAATAATACACAAATCATGTACTTTTACAAGTCAGCAATAAGTAAAAATAAAATTATCTAAAACT
>MU181960.1:124851-189566 GCA_016904865.1 Pissodes strobi
AAGCGAGGCAGCGCGCAGCGGTACCGACATGAATTGCACGAATCCAATAAAGCATAAAAGCAGGTTTTATTAGCAGAATTCTTAAAAATATAAACCGGCTTGCTGGCCGCTCTACGGTAAGGTAATATAAATTAAGCAAAGCTATCCTAATAACATAATATCCCATTCTAGCTATTGGATCAAACCTAAGCAATCTGTGCTTCGCTTATCAACTAAAGTAAATATAGTCACAAAGTATTATAAAAGCTAATACAAATATATCGTTAACCTATATTGAGAATAGAGCTAATTTACATTAAGGAATGCGGCAATTTTAAGCTTATTGACAGCAAATCGAATCAATAAATTTAGAATTAATTAACCGATGAGTATTGACCTCTTTTCAATAATTCTTACCGCAAAATACAGCATTTTTTTGCTAAATGCTTCGTATAAAATGAAATTTAAAAATATTTGGTCACTGGCCAAATGCGAATGTTAGAATATTGATTTGTGAGTAAATGCAACGATTTAACTTTAGGCATTTTCGAGATATTTTTGAAAAGTTTATTTTTTTAATACATTTTTAACTCCTTGCGTATCTTCTATACCAAAGGGCTTATGACAAAAGTGTTTATTAAGTTTTCAACATATTTTTGCTTAGGAACTTGGTGGTAAATTTGGCGGATATTATTTGAAACAACCTGTATAGATAGCTGAACTATCAAATGATTCACAAGTTTAAAATATTTTGCAGAGTCACTGAAAAGCAGAATGTGAATACTTTTTTTATTAGTGTATTACCAGTTTTCGGGAATATTATCCAATTGTCCCAAATTGGAGCGTCATCATTGGGATCTCAGTATATGAAATACAAAGTCGGAATCTTCCAGTTCCCATGATGAGGTTCGAATTTCAGACACCCTATAGATGGAGATAAAATTGTGACTTTGCTAATACATATAAGAATTATTGAAACATATTTTGAAAACAGCAAAATTAAATGATAGAGGCTGAGAGCTTAAAAACTTTTTCCACATTACGCTATGGAGCTTGGGCAAATACGTTTAAAAATAAAAAAAGATAATACCTATAATTTTATGACATGCCCCTTGCAATTCATCCAAAATTAAAAGTGGGTTCTGTTCATGAGTCACGATTTATAAAAAAGTATGTGCCTCATCTTTATAAGCACACAACTGAACTGAAACTTCTGAAAGAGATATTAGGAATTGAGTTTTTATTTTTTTAAGCTTTTTTGTCCTCAACTTTTGCCCCCGGTTTCGACAGATTTTCTTTATATTTTTTTTGCTTTTTTCCAATTTTTTTTCATAAGTCGTTTTTTTTTATTTTTTCGCCGAAAACCCCGTTTCTATAAGTTTTGTTTTATTTATATTATTTTTTTTTCTTATTTTGTTTTATAATACTTTTATTAACTTTCCGAACCATTTTTAACGTTTTTTTCAACCTTTTCCTAACTTTTCAAATTCCTTGGGTATCCGCGGGTTGGGGGGTAAAATCACCCCCCCACTGATGACCCCGCGAAAGGGGGTCATCGCTTGTCAGATTTTCGATCCGAGGTGCGAGGCTCCGTTGCAGAGATATCGGCGCTATACACTCTCGTAATACTTAAGTTAGGTTCTGATAGTTGGGATTAGCATCAGCTTGATTAGGGCACTCATGATAATACTTTGGTTATTATTTAGTCAATACATTAGGCATAGGTTTCATTTCATTTCATTAGAAAACAGAAAACGGTTTTTTCCCAAAATCCCCCTTTAAATTAGAGACCCGGTCCCCTGATATGATCAAAGGTAGCCCGGTGAGACGCACCTACCATAAAAATTTCGACCCCGTAGCTCTTCCCGTTCTCCCGAAATTATTTTTTTTTATTTATCCTTCTCCCCCTCTTCTGGACGAACGGGAGGAGAGGGGGGGGGAATACAGGGTCCAGTTTTCGTCCTGGATCCTCATTTTACCCCGGCTACTCTAGCTGTAGTCGAATATGTTTCATTAAAGTGTTTCACTTTGATATCCGTTTCATTTGATTTTCATTTTTTCCGACTTACCCTTGTTAAAGAAGTTTCACTTCAAAATTTATAATTTAGAGAGCGACTTAAAGCTAGTGGGAATCATCTAATAGTTCATCCTGTAAGCTGAAAATATAAGGCATATCTATAAGAGTTGTTTTTGAACTATTGACATTGAGAGGATGCAAAATCTAAACAATTTGACTTCAATTAAAATAGATTATACTTTCCTAAATCATTCTTTCACCCTTTACATATGGAAGAAATATCAAATTCTTCCTAAGAATAAAAAACTTCAAATAACATAATATCTACTTTACAACCCTAAAAATGATTAGATAGAACTTCCCTTGTGGTTCCCCTCTAGCAACGAAATGAAATTAACAATTTTTAGGCTCAAATTTTGGAAAGGGTGCAGTCGGACAAGGTGATAGTAACGAAACCCGAAGAAGACCGACGACGGCGCACGATCATAGTGGAAAAGAAGAACGGCAGTTTCGGGTTTACCATCCAGAGCTATGGAATCCATTACAAGAAGGAGAAGGAGATTGAAATGATTACGTACGTCGATTATGTGGACTATGACGGACCGGCCTATAGGTAAGGTGTAGATTCTGGAAGGGAGGGTTAGCCTACAGGTTCTAATCTTGTATTAAAATAATAGTGATACTGATATCAAGAGAAAAAGTTTTAATAAAATACAAGATGTTCCATTAGAAAAATAAAGTTTGGAACGGTGCAGATATTGTTTTTAAAATACTCCAAAACCAATTATGTTAACATTTGAACGAGATCTCTAAAAGTATTAGTATATAACCGACAAACCTCGTAATACAAGGAACCCTGTATAAATAATATAATTTTTGTGTATTCAAACGTGTGTTTTAAGTGCTCTTGTGTAGGTAATTATAGCAGTCATTAAAGACCCTCATTTGATATATCGCAAAGGGGGTAGTGTCGTTTGTCATTTAAATATGGGGTAAGTGTCACCTAGAGAGTGATTCATCCTTCGCGTTTGCTTAATATAGCTATATTTTAAACATTACAACATTTTGTAGTTTTCCAGATATTCCCACTGAAACATTTTAAAATCACATTATGTATGTAAATTGGTTCCAATACCCCTGTGGATTATGTTCGTCCACGCCGAACTCGCCTATCTTTTTCTGACAAAAATCGATCGTTGAACAGGACGAGGTTTAATGTATTGTATGTTCTATCATTCGGGTCAGCGAATTCGCATAAAATAAAAATGTATAATATATTCTACCATTTGTATCAGCGAATTTGCATAAAACAACAATATTATTTTATTTATGAAAATGTATGCAAAATTAAAAAATATTATAACTATGTGTAGATGGCCGAATAAGTATCACTTCTGGTAGGTATGTAGTCCATAAGCACGCTACAGCTACACAAAGGTGTTTTATGCAAAAGTTGTAACAGTTGTCTTAAGTTATCAATTTGAAACTATTCCCGTTTGTACAAAATGTCTTAAAAAGCCTATTCAATATTATTATATTTTTGGATTTTTTTTTTAAATATTGACGTTTAAAAATTGTTACTGAACATTTTGATGGACAATACATTCGAAACGACTGGACTTACATCAAAACGAATTGTATTTTCCCATCTTAGTTTTTCATGAGCTACTTAATTTTCCTACCGAAAGTGAAAACTCAATAGGAAAGTGCAAGCGTGTTGGTCTAAGACGTGCCCTTTGCACTATGGGTAAAGCCCGTCAAAGTGTTCAAAATGTCAATTTTCCAGGGTCTAAAATGTGAAATAGAATCTAAAAATGTTATAATACACCATTTAGAAATAAACAATTTAATCAAGAGGATTTTTGAGCGAACCTGTACAAATTTAAATACATCTGAATTGTGCACTTAAAGCAACTGTAACAACTTTTACTTACCTATAGTTGCAAAGTAGCTATGTTACTTTGCCGCACTACCAGGCCATCAGCTAGCGTCTCGTCATCATTTAGGGTTGTTTTCATGCAATTAAAAAAATCCTGAACTACCGATTTACTTTTTTATTTTTTTTTTGTATGCATAATGATTGTTAATCAAGTTTTTGTTGGCTACTTTATTCTCCTTTAATTCGTTAATTGATGCAGTGCTTCTTCTTTAGTTATTTCTTTTTTAAAATATTGGAATTGTTATGTGATGTATTTTTTTAGATGTCAAAATCGAGCTTAATTATTTTTTGGGAAAGTTTTTTCAAATGAAAAAAATTATGTCGAATTAGTTTTCTCAAGAAAACGTTTCGTCTTACGCGGTGGTATAAGGGTATATCTCGGCAAAGGGGACGTAAGACGTAATGTGCAAGCGGATGGAGACGGAAATGTGCAAGCGGCTGTGACATCATAACCATGCGCAGTGACTTTACGAGGGCTGCTCAAATATTTCTGCATGTCGATATAGGATATGTTTTGTTTACACATCAATGTCTCGTGTACTAGCAGACTCGCTCATTTTTTTTTTGTATTAACTTTGATTTGCATAGTCTTTATATTCGATATTCATATTCAATTTACATACTTTCAGAATTAGAACGAAATTGTTTGTAAGTCTTTATGGTAGCCCCCAATGGAATACTTTCGTACATGGTGTTTTTTTAGATGACACTATCACTTTTATTTTATTGGTCACTACAACGCGAATGTTTGGATGGCCACATTTTTTCTTCTGCGATGAGCTATCTGTTGTATTAATCTGTGGCTTTATATTCTTATTTGTCTTTTTTTAAAAATTATGTTGGTTAGAAAAAGATACCGACGCGACGTGCGACTTTCAGAATTTTTCTTCGTTTTTATTTCTCATTTGAATTATGTAATAAAATATATCTTTAATTTAAAATTTGTGTAAACACGTCCGGTAGCTATTACAAGGCAGGGGCCTATTTGGGCAGTCAAATTCAACCGGAACAAATCGCAGTTAGAGACATTTTTCTTCTATCATTTATTTGATACACGAGAGCAAAAAGCAGGAAACTATGGTTATGCAAAATTCCAATAAACTTACCGAATGCCTCAAAATAGTTGCTCGCCTTATTAAAAATAATTAAAAATATTAAAGATTGATTTTGATATATCGCATGACAGAACATTTATGGTGAATAACTCAACTTAATGCGGATTTCATGCGGAATTCGTCGTCCTCTCTTATTGGGAGACTGGATACAACTTACCTATGAGCTTTTACGTAAAATTTCTATACTCGATCATATATTTTATTTCATTAAATATATTATTTAACCCAACTTAATTAGATATTCGACGGCCTCTCTTAGTTGAACACCCTATACAACTTACTTACGAACTTCTATATTATTTTCGTGTTCGTTTTAGGGCTGGAATGAGGGAAGGTGACGTCATTCTGTCCATCAATGGTACAGATATGGAAAAAGCTGATCACAAAACTCTGGTAAATTATATAAAAAACTGCGAGTCGAGAATGAGGATGGTGGTGTTGTTTGAAGATTGTGTGAGAAAGGTCAGTATATTTCAACCAAAAGCTAGCTTTACATCAATTTACTTTTGTATACTGGCATCACTGCTGTATTATTTTACTCTTTCAGTTAGTGTATTCAATTTTTACGACAAAGGAGGCAAATTTATAAAATTAAAATATATAACATGTACCTATATCAAAACAAAAAAATATAGCTATTTGTCCAGTTCACATCAAACATCATTGGTACATCTTCAAGGAGTATATTAATTTATTTTCATAGCATCATCGCCTTTCCTGCGTCTACCAAAGTTGCCGGTTTTTTCGAAGCAACCGTAATTCTACTTTAATAGAAATATAGATATATTGTTCTTTGGTTGCTTGTCCTAAATTAGAATTCGTTGCAAGCCCCCAATATTATTGGGTCAATTTTTTGACCGCTTGATGTCCTGCACAGAGATGATGTAATATTGACTTTGTCAAATGACATGTTATGCACTATGGCAAGCTGAAGAATCCAAATGGATTAATTTAGAGCGAAATGGTTAATACTTCCTTATATTAGATTTAATATTGGCGTAGACAGGGGGGGGGGGGGGGGGGAGGAGGCGCCGAGGCCCCCCCTGGGAATTTAACTGATTCATTTTTCGACATGCCGTTCATGCCACGCCATACGAGATTGTTCCGAATCCTTGTATTTTTAACGATTTTAACTACTTTGGGGTAAAAATTGGGCGTGGCACCTCCAAAATTTTGCCTCCGCCTGCGGGTACCACTGCGGCCTTAACTACGGTTCGCCCTGAGAAAAAATCCTGTCTACGCCCATATTAGATTATCAAATTATTCGTCTGTTATCTTCCCGTTATCTGGAAGTACACACTGTCCGGTTTTTGGATACTTTCGGTAGGCAATATAAACTTGTACCGAAATGCATTTTTGAGTTATTTTAGAAAAATTAATTTCCTAACAAGTTTCTATCAGTATCTAATACAGGGTGACAATTTCAAAACTTACAATGGCAATATTTTCCTACACTAAAGAATCAGAATCATTGCTACAAAAACGCAAGAGAAAAAAATAAGGTATTTTGTATAGATCACCCTCACCCACCCCTGAAGCACTATCCTCTTCACTTCGAAATCTTAAACGGCACTACCCTACTTGTGACACCTCTCTAAAAAGCTTATCAAAAATGTTTTTCAGCGATACCAGAATTAATGAGACTTAAGTATGAAATGTTAGCAAAATTATGGAAAAAGGTTTTAGAACTGATTTTTACAAAATGTCAAATGTCTAGAACAAATTTTCAAGAAACTGGATCCGTTGGTAATAAAAAAAAGACAACAGCCTTGGATGAAGCTATTCAGATTGAGGTTACTGGCCAAATTTCTACAAATGCAAAAGTGTCAACGCGTCATTTGGCAGCATTAACCGGCGGCGTATCCAGAGAATTTGTTAGGAGAGTAACGAAAATGCATAAATTTCAGTTTTATGAAACCATGACAGGATGAATAACGGCGGCAACACGCGAATTCATAGAAAACATTTGCTTCAGTGACAGTCTTCTTTTTTTCTCTTTAAATGGTCATGTGAATAAACAGAACTCTGGCTGTTGGAGTGACGTTAATCCGCAAAAAGTCAATGTTTAGGCGGGAATACTGGCAGACAATATCATCATATCGATTTTTTATTAAAGGAAATTTAACCGGCCAAATTTATGCTGAAATGATCAACCAAACTATGGAGCCCTCATTGTTCATGAACTTGAAAACCAAAGAGACTTACAAGACAATCTAAATTATGATGACCTTACCCCTATAGACTTACTTTTATGGTGATATATTAAGTCACTAGTTTAAAAACTCAGCCGTATTCTCTGGGAGTATTACGTCAGATGATAATTGATGCTTGTCTAAGTATTCAAAGAGACATTAGAAAGGAATTTGAAAATCAGCTTTCTTTTCTGTTTGGAACAAAATGAAAATAATTTTGAGCACTTAATAAAATAGTTTTAAAAAGAGCAAGAAAACAAGTATTTCCGATATTACAAAAAAGTTTTAGCACTCCAATAGAGTTTTAATTTAGGATTGGGATCCTTTTTCATCACTTACGTTTATCTTCTAATTTTTCATGTCAAATTTTGCAAAAGCCAGTTTTAAAGCATTTTCTTAAAATGTTGCTAACATTTCGCACTTAAATCCCATTAATTTTGGTATCGCTGAAAGGCACTTTTAGTAAGCTTTCCAGAGAGGTGTCAGAAGTAGGGTAGGTAGCACCATTTAAGATTTTAAAGTGGATGAGAGTAGTGCTTTACGTGTAGGTGAGAGTTACTGCTAAGTCTCTCGTATTTATTTCCCTGCGTTTTTATAGAAATGGCATTTTTGTTTTATATCTTCTTTAGTGAATATATGTTTTCAAATTGTCACCCTGTATATGCAAAAGTTTAGTACATAAATGTGTATAAAGTTCAAATTCAAACTTAGGACAGGGTGATATTTTCTTAGTAGTTTAAGCACTTTAGTAGATCAGACATGCCCTCTTCCTGATAACGTTGGGCCCCAACGCTTGCCAAGGATCCTATGTTTAATTCGAGAAGACATATTGCATTTTACATTATCTTACTATAACTGTATATTACATAATATCATCAGTGATCAGTGTTACGTTCTGGATGCAATCTGACCCTTTGTAACTCCTTTTCTACCCTCACCTGCAGTCTACGTCTTATAATAGCATGGTTTGACATGCCCTTAATCTGTTTGAGGGTACCATACATGAATGCCTGTTGGGGAGACTAGTATGGACTCCCATTGGTGCTTGGTATATTCATGCAACAAAAAGAAACTTATCATTACAAATTATCTTAATAATATTGCAACTTTGTCCCTCAGGTGTAAATAAAAGAATATTTTATTGAGCTTATTTGTTTAACAATCATTTACGATAGTTAATTCTACAATATTCAAAATAACGTAGTTAAAAGTTGGACCATTCTTCTACTAAATAATTTGTGATTCTGAAAAGAATTGATATTTTTGAATTATGCTCTGGAAGAGAGCTATGAGGTTTTAGATATCGTCGTCAACATCAAGCCGTTCAAAAGAGTCGTCCTAAAATTCTTCTGGGGAAATATATTAGTTTTTGCTAATCTAGTGTTAAAGTTCAGTATTTGTTTTCCAAATAGCCAGTATTCATATATTGTATGTCAGTGAAAAGCACTTTAACAAACGTCGGAAGATAATTGAAGTCTTCTTTCGAGACAAAAAATTGCATTAGACTATAGTTCTTAATGACTTCATTAGGGAGATACGGGGTGATTTTGAAAAAATAAATTAGCAAAGTAAATAATCCCGTATAGCGCGTATAGATTTTTAGTTGATTACACATTTAAAGGTATTATTTTGAATTTGCCCACTGGCGTCCGCACAGAATTTTAATTTAATTAAAAAAGGTTCATATTTTTTAAATTGTCAATTTATCTACAAAATTATAATTCAAGAATTTCAATGGAGTAGCATAGTTTTCGTAAAAAATACCTAACCAAAATTCCGTGTGTCTTCAAATACTTATTTCATCCACCAAATTTCCCAAAAAACTACACTTACTAGTTTAGGAGATATTTGAAAATTTTATGTCTTAATATAAATATTCAACAAACTGTATCTCCGTAAAGAAGACATTATAAACCCTAGCGTATTAAAACTTTTTGTCTTAAAAACATTTTCAGCAAACATGACCCCAAGCCAGTGCAAGAGGCTCTTGATTCAACCTGTATAACAGTATTAACAGTTAATTCGTGTGATTTTAGGTAGAGCTGCACATGCGTTATATTAAGCTTCAGAACATCTTAGAGAGCAAGATGGAAGAATTAGAGAGGCTGTGTATTAAAGAGAGACAACTCTTGGAAGGCAAATGGAAAACGCATAGCCTTCCCGCTAGAAAAAAGGCTTCTCAAAGTAATAACAGTGGACCACCCACACCACAAGGTACTTATCTGTAATATAATATTTAGGGAATTACTAGAAAATAATATTTAGCTGAGCCTTAAAAACTTGAGCATAAGTTAAGAAAACATGAAACAAACGATAAAAAAATAATAGAAAAATAAAGAGCCATATTTGTCAAAAACTCTACAGCTTCCCAATGTTTTAAATCATGTAGCAGTCCTCTTTACTGTGGAAGACGCACTATTAGGTAAAAATGTAATAACATTCTGTCCTTTTTTAATTTATTTTAATTTCATGACCTTGAGACAGAGATGCCAAATTAACTGGAAGGAAAGATATGCCAGATTGACTGGATGGAAAGCAGCAAGTTGTCACATGTAGGAAAAAATACTCTGCTTTCAGATTTCTTAATCATCGTTTCACTACGGTATTACCAAAGAAAATAAAGTTACGCAACTGCTACTTTCTTTGATATTACCAAAGAAAGTAAAAACGAGAAGTGTAAAAGGCCAAGAATAATAAGTCAAAGTATAATATCAGTTATAAAGGCAAACATGATGAAATAGAATTAAGAAACTAAATAATCTAATTATAAATAATAATAGCAGCAATATCAATTCAAGTATTTGAAGAAAAACCAGAGGTTTTATCTGCCATCCATAAGTGTATTTTGTAAAAGCCTTGCAAATATATGAAATTATGCTTACACTGAACCGTATAAGGTGTTCGTGTTTATGTATCGCCAACTATATAGGGTGTCTTAATTTTAAGCCGATATTGCCTCATCCAGCATACTTTTTTTAAATACGAACCTGGATGATTTTTATTTTTGATACGAACATTTGCACGTCACCATAGCCTCACAGAAATACTTGAACAAGGTCCTGGATTTAAGTGTGAATATTTTTAAAAGATATGATTTCTTTAAAAAGAAGTTCAAAATTACCCCGCATATCGGCAAAAGTTGGTATTGCAACCAAAGAAAGTAAAAACGAGAAGGGTAAAAGGCCTAGAATAATAAGTCAAAGTATAGTATCAGTTACAAAAGCAAACATTATCAAATGAAAATAAGGAACTAAATAATCTAATCATAAATAATAGTAAAACCAGGGGTTTTAAGTACCATCCATAGATGTATTTTGTAAAAGTGTTGCAAATATGTTAAATTATGCTTACATTGAATCACTTTAGATGTTCGTGTTTATGTATCGCCAATTATATAGGGGTCTTAATTTCAAGCCGATATATTTCATCATCCAGCATACTTTTTTTAAATACGAATCTGAACATTTTTTGCACGGTACCAAAGCATCACCGAAATACATGAACAAGGCCCTGGATTTTTTATAGAAACATAATATACGCCACTCTTTTTTGCAAAATTTTATAACCGCTTCTGTTTAGAATTTAAAAAGGCACAGAAGTGGTATGTTGTGTTTTTTTGCTGCAGTGAGCCGATTTTGAGAAAAATTACAAAACTGTTTTACTATACATATCTAGCCTTAGTTTGTAAGAGTTAATAGGACCTGTAGCGTTGTAAGTTCTACCAAACCCCATATAATTTCTTCCCTGTCACTGGTAGATTTATGTGGTTGATATTCTATTGACCTTATATTAGAATTTAACATCCCTATTCTGAACTTAGAATTTATATCTTAAAATTTAAAACATTAACTATTTTATATTTTGGAATATTGGAACGTACCCAACCAGTATCGACAGATACAGTTCCGAAGTGGTCGTCCCTCATTTTGGAACGTTCTCTTGACGGATGTCTAAGATGTCTTTAGAGTTGACGTGGTACGTATTTCCCTTCCGAACGATAAACGTGTAGAGTACTGCAGAGAGAGAACTGACAAGTTTTCGAACTCGAGATATTATCGTTGTAATCTTGACCATCAGGTCTACTATTCTTATTAATTTATTATGAGATAAATTCGCAAGGAGCGGCTAAATCTAACGCAAATGTTAACAATGTTGCCAAATTGCTTTGTCGATTTGTCGGTTCGCTATGGTCCTCCGCTCACTTCGGTCGCTACGGGGGCGCGACCTACAAAAACTAACCAAAACTAACCCAAGGCATGTCCCAAATGAAGACACAGAACTATAACATTAAAACACATGTCTTGCCACTGGAATCGAACCCGGGCCGCCGTACAACAAGCACAGCATCTAACCACGGCGCCACGAGACCCGCTGAAAGCAATTCATTGGACCGTAAAAACATGGGTAATTGTGATTCATCGTACTGCGCATGCGATAGGATTGACAACATTAATTGTTAACAGTTGCGCTAGATTTAGCCGCTCCTAAATTGGCATGCAATCTGCCATTAATATTTTCTCATATTATAGGCAATATCGTCTCGTAAATGTATCCTATGTAAAGTGAGATCACCCTTTTCAAAAGGTATGTTATATTTTTGTGTTTCTATATTACATAGTTAAAATTATTTATAATTTAACTAGAGTCCATCCTCCGCCCGGTCTTTCGCTAGCCTAGAGAGTTTCTTCAGGTTCATTCTTGGCAATTTGAGACCCTTTTTTGTCGAAGTGATGCTGGTCCACAGCTCCACGTGCAGCTTCACAGGGAGCACTAAAGCTCTAATTGGGGCCAGCCAAGCCATATGAGTTAGGGAATATCCAGCAAACC
Organism: Pissodes strobi; assembly: GCA_016904865.1. Classification (NCBI taxonomy): domain Eukaryota; kingdom Metazoa; phylum Arthropoda; class Insecta; order Coleoptera; family Curculionidae; genus Pissodes; species Pissodes strobi. The sequence goes on from MU181960.1 coordinate 136,921, forward strand.
ACTGCCTGTGAATTCCACTCCCTTGTGACCGTGTGGGAATGACATACCTATCGTTGCTTATTTTACTTACCATTTCTTCTCTTTTTCCGACTTACCGTTGAATGATTTTTAATAATTTAATATCTTCATTGACTACATATTTTCTGCAGAGGTCAATTTATTTTATTTAATATATTTTTTAACTGTTTATTTGACCCCTGATATTATCGTTGTCATACGATTAATTTATAATTGTTTTTATTTAGGGGATTAATCTTTCTTTGAGGTGTTTTATTTAAGGCGTTCTGTGATTCTGTTACTTAGTCAGAAATATAAAAATTCAGATTTTAGTTAGGAATATTAAAAAAGGAACTAGGCAGTTTTAATGATTTAGAACTTAAGAATTAAGGGTTAATGATCTTATAACTTGAGTGCCACTTATTTTAAAAAATCTTATTATTATTTTAAGTGCGATACCATAGTCTCAATTAGGTTTGAGACCTAATTTATTTCCCATTGTCCATGTTATGTCTGAAAATATATTTGATATTTAAGAAAATAGCTTAATGAGAGTCTTTGTTGTTTATTTTGGTATTTTGAGGTTAAAGGCAAATTGACTTTATGCAATTTATTTTCCGGTTTCTTAATATTCTTAGATAGAGTATTTTTTTAAATTTTAGTACCCTAATTCCAATGAATCATTGATATATTCATATTATAAAAATTAGTGGCATCTTCGCCCAACTGTCTACTCTACGACCCGCACATACTTAATATTAAAACCGCTGAGTGAACCAGGCATATGGACCGGTTGTTAAGCAACTAGTCGCGTTACAGTCCTTACAAACGTAATACATAATATGTCATTCTCGAAGTGAATCTACATCGAAAAGTTTCGGTAAGGGCTTCATTTACAAGGTCCATCAGGGCGTTCAAAATTAAAAAAAGTTAAATTTGTAAACAAATCCGTTTAGGATATATACTTAACTTTTCAATTTAGATTCATTCAAAGAATAACATAATAATATTACATTTTTGAACATTTTTAAGGACTTTTAGTTGGGTAAAATAGTTTGTCTGGTTTTTCTTAAAATCGACTCATTCCAGCAAAAAAAAACACAGGAGACGGCTTTTTAAATAGTTTTGATTTCTAAGGCAGGAGCAGTTATAAAGTTTAAACAAAAAACTAGAAGCGTATAATATTTTTCTATGAAAATACCTTTTATGTTAGAAAGTATTTAGGGCATAAAAATATATTCTTAAAGTTTTATACTTTTATCTCTTGTTGAGGAATTTACCATTTAAATTTGACGGATATTTATTGAAACCCCCTAAAGAAAGCTGCGTTAATGAGAATATGGAGGATTCCCCTCACAATTAAACTGAGAATGTTATGTGATATATCGTTCTTAAAGCCGATGAACGTACTTTTGAATTATTTTTTGATTCAGCGGTGGTAACATCGGATGGAAAAAAATAAAATGCGGTGGTTTATACTCTAAACAAATCAATAGACAGTTACTGTTTTTTTTTTAGGTTACTACACTTTCTGCAGACCCACAGTTTCGACGGAGGATGTAGCCAAAGTAGCGCAGCGAAGGCAACCTGCCACGCCTCCTTTAGTGTTTGCCTACCAGTACCTGGATAGTACTTACCGATACATGTTGCAGCCTTCTACCAGCTCAAGTGGAGAATATTTGCTTACTTTTGAACCTCAAAGGTAAGTTCAAATGGTACCTAGATTTATATGAATCGCCAAAAAAAGAAATTGGCAATATCTACTACTTTTTATTAACGTAGTTAATTAATACACAGTATGGCAAAAAAACTAGAAGCACCGAAATACACTAGAATTTTATGCCAAGGGTTAAAGTCAATGTTTTTTTAACTGGACATGATATTTACCTAGATTAGGTTTTCGGCATTAATTTGCACAAATTATGGACCATCAACTTACAGATGCACGTCTTTGCAATTTACTTTTCTTGCAGAATTTACAAAATACGCATTAGAATGGAGTGTAACCAAAAAACCATAGAGAGCAGGTTTCGGTTAGTTAATTAGTTAAACCAGATCCTACTTAGATATCAGATAACTATCTGTATTTTATTATTATTAACGTTTGTATTTTCAATTATGCTCTGTGTGCGTGTGATGTGAAAGCAGGAAACTTTTAGAATGACGTAGTCCTCGTAACTGAAAAGTATCAGTTGACATATTCGGGAAATTATAACGAATGACGTATATAGACTATGTGATCAAAAACCTTGGAAATGGATAACAAATTACAGATGATATAAAGGCCGGGAATTAATGACGACAGAGGAATAGTGACAGATCTAAAACTGGCTTGACAGATAATAGACGATAATCTTCAAAGTATACTTGACATTCCGTGATTGAAAAATGGCGGATAATCTAAAAGTCGGTAATTTATAGCGCACAACGTGGATCAAATGCCGAGCATTTATAACAATTATGAATAAATTCCGAAAAATGATAGATGACATAATAGACGAAAATTACGACGATTTCACTATCCAACAGAAAAGTGTCAAGAGATTTACCTAATTTTTGAATTGCTAACTGAACAGTCTCAATATGAATTAATGCTAATAGTGTAGGAATGCATATGACTTGCAAGGAAACCTTGAAACAATGAATAATTTTCTCTTCTATAAAAATTAATGTTAAAACTGTATACCACTTTTGGATATTTGCCTAAGTTATTATCAATTTTAAAAAGCAAACGTGATCATCTGATATCTGAAAAATAAATTTTGCTAATTTATCTTTTCTTGAATTTCGATAATAAATTATCATAGTTGGACATTTCGTCTTCTTTCTTCCTTTATTGAAAAAAGCCCCATCACGATATTGAAAATTATATGCCACTTTGTTAAATATGAGGGTTGATCTAGCAAAATTGATGGAATGTAGCCCTCTGCTAATTTAAGAATCTTTCTTGAAGCTTCATTTTGTCTAACAATTTAATTTTCACGAGAATCTTTAGAACAACCGGAGGATTATTTGGTAGGTGTAAATGCGTATGAATTGCTTGTACATTTTGATTTCTTTTGGAAATGAGACAGACACAGGGCACTTTTGAACCTTGATAATAGGATATATTTTATCTCTTATCTTTACCCAAGAACCGTAAATCTTTACCTATAACTTCCACAACGATAACTTAAAAAAACAACTCTTCAAGTTAAGAACAAGAATACACATGGTTCCTAAGCAGCACGACATTATTTTAGTCCTACTATGGTTTTCTAAGTTAACTAAAACACACAGCACTGAACGAATGTCATGGTTACGGGCTCACATTAGTTTATGACGTAAAAAATTGTGAAGTTTTCGGTAAATTAAAGCAAATACAACCTGCAAATAAGATACTTCTCATCAATCGATTTTAGCGTAACCCACGCGAGCACGTAGGCTACGGAGTTAGTAAGTCTCAAAGATTAGTTTCAGCTAAACGCTATCAATATTGTCCTTTAATTATGCAGAATAATTGAACAAACCTATCTACATATTAGTGTCTATTTTTAAATATAATGTCCTTGTGGTAAAAAAAATTGAGTGGTAGTGGTGAAATTTTGTTGAGATGAATCTGCAAAGAGATACCCCCACCACCCCTAGTCTTCTATTTATTGAGCCAAGAAAAATTAGTGTGAGCATTTAATAAAAATTTCAAAAACAAATTCAATTAATAATTTTCCTCTTGATTTCCTTTTAATAATTCAAAGCTATACCTATCAAACACTAAATCAATTCGCAGTAAATTTTGGAATAGCCAACAAATGTAGGGCTTAAATATATTCTTATAATATTCCGAAAAAGTTTTTACATTTTTTGGAACGAGTAATTGGACAATAACCCCACCGTCCAGTACTATGTAGGCCAGTCAATATCGACATAAAAAAAAGACAAACATCGCAAACGCGCATGTATCTACGATTTTTTCATGTATTGTTAGGACTCGTGAGAGTAATTTATACCCAAGTTTGCAACCCTGAAAACCCTGTGCTACTCCCGTGGTGCTGAAGGAAACGTCAATATTTTGGCACTTTTTACTTTTTTCAAAAAAAAACTAACCTAAGAAAGCGTTTTTCGGTTATCTTTGCTCTATAATATATTTTTGTACGGGAACTAGCTACAATATGAGCCCAACTTGAGCTCTTTACGTCCATTGGTTGGGGAGATACAGCCAATTAAAAAAGTGAAAATTTATCGGTAGCGCGATATTCCAAGACATGTACCGGCAAAATTAATGATCCTGAAGAGAAGTAATAAGGAAAGGATTTGTAAAGAATTGGATCACCTTCAGTTTGGTTCTAAAGTGATGCTTCTGGACGCCATAGTTTCCTCAAAAACGAAAAAATAGTGAAACGTCGTAGTTTTTGACCAGTCAATATCGACACAAAAAAGCGGAACATTGTCAACGCACATGCATCCACGATTTTTTAATATATTGTTAGGAACCCTGAGAGTAGTTTATATCCAAGTGTGCTACCCTGAAAAACGTGTGCTACTCCCGTGGTGCCCAATGCGGGGCGTGCGCGCGGGGATGCTGCATTCCATCACTCGATCGTCGAGTTCGCTTTATACCTGTAAAGGTATGGTTCCGCTTGTGCGTCGGACGTATGCAGTGGCTGCATGCAGCGGCCGCTGCGTTCGACAGAGAGACTCCTCATTCGGAATTACGAACAAGTTACCAGTTACCCAGTAATTAAATATGGCATTATAATTGTCATCTTGTCAAAGTCAGTTTAAAGCCTGACAATCTGCAAGAGCTTTTTACTGTTTTATTGTATTTGCTAACCATTTTCATTTTTAGTTTTTTGCTTTTCTTGAAAACGGTATCCGAATAGATACCGAATCGACGAAACTAGGTACACATTTCATTAGGGTCACTAAACTTGCACTTGTGCAGTTTACATCCTTGAGCCGGGGCCGAAGTGGCTCTATAACAATTCAAACAAAATTCAATCATTTGTGGAGCCAAAGGCAATCAATTCCAGGGTAAGAATGAATCCTCCACAACAATATAGAACATATTTACAAGTGGTTTATCTCGTGCGGCGGACTGCTGCGTCACACAAGATGAACCACTTGTTCGTAATTCCGAATGAGGAGTCTCTCCGTCGAACGCAGCGACCGCTCTGCATGCAGCCACTGCATGCGTCCGACGCACAAGCGGAACCGTACCTTCAGGTGAGAACGCATTAGGCGGTCACGGTCCCGTCGCATCGCGAACACGCGAACCGTTCAGGGCTGGTCTCTCGAGATCTTTTGGAAAAGATAGGAGAACGCGATGCGAGCGAGAAGGTCTAGTGCGAATGCATACATTATAAAACATGGGAAGGAACTTCACCGCGCGCGGTCGAGACTAGCAGCACAGACCGCGATGCGACGGCGACGGTACCGCGACCGCCTCATGCGTTCTCTCCTTTACACCGCAGTCGCTTTGTTAAAATCATTAAGTACGAACCTCAATATAATAAAAGCTTATAATTTAGGGGTGTGACCGCGAATGAACTTCGTGTAAGATGGGCGATTGTTTTATATGTCGTTCAAGCTTATTGAAAGACAAAGTGGTTGTTGAAAAACAAAAAGGGATTATCAGACTTATTGAAGCAAGTGAAAAACGTGGTCTTCAAGAAAACAAAGATTTTCTTTAGTAACTGTGGTGTTCGATGGATACCCACAAGATGCAGCTATGAGGAGTACTAAATCAGCTGAAAGCCTGCGATGCTCTGCTTCTCTCTCCCATAGTTGTTTGATGAATCAACACCCATCAAAGTGCCTCAGGCAAAACTACTCTCAAACGAATCCAACAAACGCCGCCTGATCACCATCATACATACAGCATTCGAGAGGCAGGGTATCGAGGTACATCAGTCTGAAGAAGATGCTGATGCTGATATAGGGAGAACTGCCCTTTGCAAGAGCTCATCGTTCGAGCAAGTTTTTATATTTGGGGAGGATGTTGACCTACAAACGAGTACTTTCAGAAAGGCAGCAGAGGTGGGTCAGAATATTGCACTCAATATTCCGCAAATTCCTTCACATGTGGAGAAATGTCGCATCCAAGGGGGATAGTTTTGTTCCTGCATGCCATCAGTGCAGAAAGGCAAGGCAAGATGAAGTGGTGCAACGTCCTGAAAAAAACCCACTGGATAGAGCTCGCCAATATGTTTCTTAATGCAAACTCCAACCAAGAAGTAGGAAATGCTGGCGAAAAGATCCTCATGAACATCTACGGAGCAGATGAGGGAACACTGAACTCCCTGCGATACACTGCATTTGTAAAATCGGCACCATGTGCAAAAATGGTTGGGGATAGACAAAAATCCCTGTGACTGGAGATGGCTCACCAGCGAACAAGTTCTCATGCCTGTAAGAATGTGCGCAGAGCCCGCTCCTCAGACCTCGCTTAAAATGGTGGCTTGTAGATGCAAAAAAGGGTGCCTAGGATCGTGCACTTGCAGAAAGGCAGGGCTCAAGTGCTCTATCATATGTTTTTTTTGCCAAGGGTGAAGTTGTAGTAACGTCACATCTATCGTCCTGGACGAGGATGACGACGAAGAAGTGGACGACCCAATAACATATGACGACCAGCCTCCACCTCCAGAAAGAGTCGTCCCTTCTTCGCCTCCCTCTCTCATCACTGATCCAGACTGAATGGGACTCGGTCCTTCCAAAAAGACGAAATTCTAAACTCCTACGGAGTTTGTGCTGGACTATCCTAGTTTACATTTATGTTTACGTTGTTTATTTTATTTTTACGTTGTTAATTTCATTTTTAAGTTCATTTGTTCACTGTATGTTCACATGTTTCTACGTTTTTTTTTTTAAGAAATATGTACCAAAATTATTCATTGTCATTGTCTTCATTATTTTCCTAAACTTGGAAGTTTCACTAAGTTTTTGAGGAAACTACGGCGTCCAGAAGCATCACTTTAGAACCAAATTGAAGCTGATCCAATTCTTTGCAAATCCTTTCCTCATGACTTCTCTTCAGGATCATTACTTTTGGCGGTACATGTCTTGGAATATGGCCCTACCGATACATTTTCACTTTTTTAGGAAACTTGTCCATTTTTGACTGGTTGCATCTGCCCAACCAATGTACGTAAAGAGCTCAAGTTGGGCCCATATTGTAGCTAGTTTCCCGTAAAAAAATATATTATAGAACAAAGATAACAGAAAAAAACTTCCTTAGGTTAATTTCTTTGAAAAAAGTAAAAAAAGTGCCAAAATTTTGATGTTTTTTGAGCACCACGGTAGTAGTACAGGGTTTTCAGGGTTGCAAACTTGGGTATAAATTACTCTCAAGAGTCCTAACAATATATAAAAAAATCGTAGATACATGCGCGTTTGCGACCTTCGATGTATATATTGACTGCCTAGTGGCAGAAATTTCTAGTTTGGTTTGACAATCTTTCGCTTTGAGAAGGTGGAAAAGTTTGATTCTCATGAGCAAAAAAAAAATCAATATCTGTTTCTCGATTTTGAGAAGCTAAAGTTCATTCAAGGCTATTGCGCTGTTACGTCAGAATTTCTGACGTCAAAAGAAAAGATCCGTACGTCTTAGATAGACTCGTACGTTATTTTTTACACTAGCCAAAAGATGTCTCTGTCCCTGTTTTCTATTCCGGAGCACGTTCCGTTTTTATCAATTTTACATACTTATGACAATATTAGCCGCGTTCGTTTTTGTCATCTTTTTTCTCGACTTGCTCTGAAAATTTGACAGTCACGAGTTCTGTGTATTTAAAAGGAAAACCCAAGTCACGTGCCTGTCAAAACGTTGGAGCAAATCGAGGAAAAAGATGACAAAAACGAACGCGGCTTTTGTTTTAAACGTCTGGGCATCTGAATAATACTTTTGACAGTTCGTCTAATTTAAAATAATAATATGCTTTTTATCGTCTAAAATCCGTTTAAAAACGATTTTAAATGGGAAAGTTGTATATAATACCGCCCTGGCGGTAGAATTGGTTTGCGCATTTCCCTCTCATTTGCCGAGATTTGTCCTCATATCGCCGCGTAAGATATTTACACATCAAAAATACATTTTTTCTAGAGATATCATTTTTTAGTATTATCAAATAAATAGAAAACAAATATTACTTACAGCATCTTTTTCACATGTGAAATAATGCACTAATTTTAAAATTAAAGCTTGCTCTTTCTCACTGAACCGGTGGGGCATCTCAAAACGATTTTTATTAGCAATTATTAGCGTAAAACACAAACTAACTACCAACAAATCAATAAAAGAATTAAATCTGTTATTTTCGTTATGATATTTTGACATTGACGTAAATCGATGTCAAAGATTCCAATTTGACGGACCAATTTAGTACATACGTTCATTGCATAAAGAAAGATGGAATGATATGACGTAACAGCGCAATAGACTTGAACGGACTTTACGTATAACTTGCAAGACTTGAATCCTGTCGGATATCAGCTATTTTTGTTTTTGATTTATAACTTTTAAAAATGAATTATTTTTTTTATGACATCATATATCGACTGCTCCGTTCTGTTAAGGTGGTGTTCGACATAATCCTCATACTGCTTCAACCCAATTGACTGGGCGTGTTCCATCATCCTGATCGATTCTTTTTGAACAATAAAATTTTTATTACCGATTAAAATTAAGCAATTACTTTCAAAAGGACTTCCATCTTCACTTATTATGTTTATCATGCCTTTTGAATGTGCTACAAATTTAGTTTCGAATGCTTGAGAATTTTCATGTTGCAGCTTTCGAATATTTACGTCAGCGTTAGGATCCCATGCATTTACAATCTCTGTACTAATTCTTGAAATGTCTGGACCTGCTGCCACCCATTTAGTAAGAGCGGTTTCATTATCAAGAATGCCTATAGCGCCACCATCACTGTTTATCATTTTTATTATTTTGCTCATGAAACTGAAAGTCCGATATAGAAGAAAATGCAGCAGTAGTTCTATTACTTGTAAAGTTTCCTTTCAGAAATTCTTCATATAATATATGTGGATATCTAGCAGGTGGCTCTTCAAGATCACATACAACCAGCGCGAGTAATGCACATTATCTCAAATGACGGTCCAAGGGTATATATGTTTAAGCGTAGCAACAAACCATTTATGGCATTATAATTGTCATCTTGTCAAAGTCAGTTTAAAGCCTGACAATCTGCAAGAGCTTTTTACTGTTTTATTGTATTTGCTAACCATTTTCATTTTTAGTTTTTTGCTTTTCTTGAAAACGGTGTCCGAATAGACACCGAATCGACGAAACTAGGTACAAATTTCATTAGGGTCACTAAACTTGCACTTGTGCAGTTTACATCCTTGAGCCGGGCCCGAAGTGGCTCTATAACAATCAAAACAAAATTTCAATCATTTGTGGAGCAAAAGGCAATCAATTCCAGGGTAAAAACCATTTAAAGTTAGGCGTTCCAATGCTGAAAACTAGGAGTAGTAATAATGACTCTAGAATAACTGTACCCCAGTAATTAAATTGGGCCGATTCTGCTATCATTATTTTTTTCCATTTGGTATTCTTTCTTCTGATCACAAAATTATGCACAATATTTTCTGTATGATTCTTCTTGAAGAGTGTTTAATGCAACAACAGTTACTTCTGACATGAGAGGACGTTAAGCACGCCTCAGCTAAGTCAATACTAGCAACACCAGCATTTGTTAGAGTCTCAGTCCATCCACTTTGTGCTCTCCGCTTACCAAGAAGATTTATAACCATCATTTCGATGTGTAAGGCACCCATCATTACTAAAACTTTCTATTCACCATGCATGGGTGTTGGGGAAACGGCATTGAATCTGTTTTGCTCTGGCGTATACTGGGACAAACGACATGGATTTTGTAAAAATCTTAAAATTTAATTATATTAAGGTATACAAAACATATCTAATAATGAACACGACTAGTGGTGATTGTTTCATATATGCAAAAATTATATCCAAAAGGGCCATGTTCGCCGCCAATACTGAAATATTGGTTTTGTATGATATCCGATCCCACTATATTCTGAGCCTTGGCCGCACTATACATTGGGAAATTAACAGAGCTGAGGTAGGCGATCATTCATGCGGAAATACATAGACATGGCAAGTTAATTATATATAGAACAGCCCAAAAACATACAGATGGTCGCGAGCCGTGACAATATTTAAAAAAACAAGATGGTCAAGTGCCATTTTGAAATTTTAAGCCGACATTGTCATGTCAGTTTTGTAATTATTGTAGTGTTAAATACTATTAAATTTGTTGTACCTTATCATGTACAAATTGTCTTATATATTAAAGTGGCTTGTATAGAGTACGGATAGGAATAAAAATGTCATATTTTTAGATACAGTGACAGGAGAGATTCAAACTTCATTATCAAGACTCCATGCGATCCCAACACTCAGAAGCAGCCGACGCGATCTCAGCAGAGCTCAGAAAAGTCAAAAAAAGGACACGGACCTTGCCATAGCTATGGGGGTCATCTGTGCAACCCCTGCGTTACTGTTAACACTAATAATGGTAGGTTTAGCTTTTTATAGTCTGTACTTTGCATTATTGCATTTAATACGCACCTTAAAAAAAATCCCATGACATAAAACTGGACAATAGAACAATCCTTTCAATATAGTAATTTCACTAAGTAAGTGGTATTTACCTAAAAGTTCTCGAAAACCGTTCGACATGATATGAAAGTCAATAAGTAACGAATTACCATAGTGAATAACTCGCTAAACATCAGTTTCGATCTTACATGGATATCACCAAAAATGTTATACATAAGTGGTGGGAAATGCATTAGAGCAATAGGAGGTATTGATTAAAGTGGCAGTGTCCTTCAAAGATAAAATACAACTTTAAGAGCCAAAATTATCACCCTATACCATTATCAAAGCGTTATAAACAAGATAATTGTTATTTATGTAATAATCTAATAGATATTAGGAATGCGCATGTTTTTAGGTGACAATACAAGTCTTGAAGCTTACGATTTGGCTAGTCCGTGTTGCGATCCCCACTGCGTACCGGCTAGACGAAGGTCCAGGAATCAAAAAGACGCCTACGCGAGAAAGAGAGAGTCAAAGACTGAAGAAACACAGACTGAACCCCAACAGCAATCTCAGCAAGTAAGTCGTCTAAAAATCCTTGTAAGTATTAATTGTCATTGTCGTCATCAGCCTGCCGGTTTTCTTCTTCTGAAAGTAACTTAAAAAAAATCTAAAATTCGTATACTCGAATGCTTTTATTTCTCTGAGAATCATCTTGCAAAATTTACTCACCATTTATTTTCTTCCTAGATTCCAAGACCACGTCCACATTCCCAAATATCTCAAACACCGCCCATCGGTACGACGTCCGGCTACGCTTCAGTACCGAGAAGGTACTTTCATATAGGCGCTGGTCTAGTGAGCCAATGCAGCTTGCACTCGTGCACCTCCAGCGAAATTTCAAACGTGGTGCCTACTACCGTGGGAGAAAGCAGCGCCAACAGCTACACCACGTCTCTCAGCACTGACACTCTCTACTGGGACGGCTCCGTAGAGAACGCCTCGCGTCAGCTGAATCAGAAGAGCAATTCAAGCAAGCACGACGCGCAACAGCGGTACTCCCAACAGCCGCAGTACTCCCACGATCATGTGTATGTGCCGTATAACCAAGTCAAGCCAAAATCCTGGGATAATTTGACTACCAAGGCTTTCGGTGGATACGGGTTTGGATACGGATACTTCGATGCGTCGAGTAGCGGTAAATGCGGTCAAAAGCACAACACGAATCCCAGACCTGCTCAAAAACAGCCCCAAGCGGCGATGCAATACGTGCGGATGGACAAAAGCGCTCCTCAGTACACTCCTCACACTCAAAGAAGGTACTTCCAACCGAACAAATCGACCGAGAGTCTTTTGTCGGTGCCGAAGTACTCGAACGAGAATCTCACTGATTCCAGCCTCAGTTGCGAGTGTTTGGAGGCTAGCTCACCCGTTCCGGACACCGGTGATGCCAGGTTTTTCCAAAGCCCGCGACAAAGTGTTATCAGTCCCACGGACCCGAATTTTGGGTACTACAGTGCTTCGAGACGTACATCAAGGGCGGACGGGCCGAACAGTAAACCTCCGCCTTCAGCAGCCAGCTCTGATGCAACTAGATTATAAATTAGCGGGTAATTCAAACGCTGTGCTGTAAAGTGGTACTAGCACCGAACATTAACTGATGTTCGGTGGTACTCGTTAGAGTTAACGAATTGGTATACAGAGTGTTTATTTGAAAACTTAATTTTTCGAAAATGGATTTTAATCTTAGGTAATAAATCCGCCCAAGGACAGCAAAAGTTCATTATCTCAAAAACAAGTCGATTTAGATTGTATGAACAGTTACATAAAATAAAATTATCCTGGGAATTCAAAAGTAACTAATAAAATAGGTTATTCCATTTGAAATTGGGAATGCTCAGGAGGGAGAAGGTTGAATAATAGGTAAATTGAAGCGTTTCGTGGCGTCGAAGCACCACAAAAGGCGGTCTGGTTTACGGAAAGTTCATTTTGAACTATGGACATTGCTTTTAAATGCATAAAAGTCGGGTCTGTTTTGTTCAGACCCCCAAAAAAATATCGCTGAGGCGAAGGTGCACAAATCGGGCCAAGAGCCATCTCTGGGACCAGGGACCCCAGTAAGGGTTACACTCAAAAACAGTATCAAGATAGTGACTATCTCAAGATAGTGACTGTCGTTGGTACCTGTTGAAAAACAATATTCCGACCACAGAATCAGCGAAAATATATTCGATAATATTTTTGCCCGCATTTATAAAAATAGAAATTATGCGTCAAAAAGTGTCCTCTTCGATACAAAAATATACGCGACATCTCATCGAATTTTGATACTTCAATATATTTTAGATAAATGAACTATGGATAGTTTTCAAATGAACACGCTATATGTTTTGCTGTAATGTGAAATGTCCGAATGCAACGAACGGTTTAGGTAATATTATGATATTTATAATGGCAGGATCATCAAATAATGACATTTTCAATGTGGTCGCTATGAAATTTGTACCGAATGGCACAACTAAAATTTTACTCTACGTTTGCGAACAGCTCTTACTCGTATATTCCACCCTACTAATTTTTGTACAAATTGATGTATGGTCGTAAAATTCGTAGGGGTAATTCATGTTCATAAAATTTTCAAGATGGTGCTCAGTCGCTATTTTATTTCCCTGTTTAGTAAGAAATCAATTACTTGAAAGTCACAACAGCGCACACAAGCATGAACATAGTTTTGCCATCTTGAAACGTTCCGATTACCTACGCCTAAATTTGGGAATGCATTACCACGATGTATTTCCTTCTTGAAAGAAATGTGCAGAATCGAACCCAGACACCATTTTGAACATTTTAGCTGTTACATGTGAAAAGTAGTAATAAATTACTTAATTAGCTCCTTTAAATTATACCAAAGAAAAAGAAGTGGTTTAGAAGTTAACTAACAGTAGAAACGACTATTACGCCTCCCACATTTACGGCTGACCACCATCTTGAAATGAAAAGTTCCATCTACTCGAAAACATGAGGTTACATTAAGGCATTAAGGGCAAAACGGACTTTAATAAGGTATCACATGACCCTCTTTTCTATTAAAACTGATATTCAAAAGGGCGCGGCATGTAAAATGATTTAGAATTTGTCCGCCATCTTGAACCGGTTAAAATTAACGATCCTAGTTTTCTGGTATGAATCAAGGACGAAATGAGCTTTAAAATAAGGTGTCACTCGACTCTCTATTCTAAAAAAAATCATAATGGTGCCTAGTCGCCATTTTAAAAACTCTTACTGTCATGTTTCGTCTAAAAAGTCTGAATAAAATGTTTACTTAACCTCCCCAAATCCCAGAACAGTGTATACAATTGCTTAGAATAGAGTAAGGATCTAACATCTAGGTTAGCCGCCATCTTGAAAAGATAAAATCTGACAGTCAGTCGCAATTTTCAAAACCTTATTTGACATGTTCTCTTCAAATTTCACCACAGATTGTAAAATTGTTAAGAAGTTAGTAATAGAAATGATATACAATACACATCTCACATTCTTGATCGCCATTTTGAAACGAAAATTACGGGAATGAATTAAGGATGAAAGGGGCTTTAACATAAAGTGTTACTCGAATTGCGTTTCTATTTAAAAAATATATATATTTAAAATTGTGCCAGCCGCAATTTTCTAAATTTGCTCTGTTATTTTTTTAAGTAGTATTTGATCATTTATTTAATTCCTTCACATATATCGCAACGATATTTTAATTAAATGGCTCAGGACTGAGGAATTTTTACCTTTCACTGTATCAGAACCGAGTGGCTCAAAAAAGCTATACTGGACAAATTGACATTTAGATGTCCGTATATCGAAAATAGATAAAATTATGAGCACAATCTAAAATTCGAAATTTCTGAATTTTCTGGGTGAAAACATTTGGATGGGACACCCGGTATTTATCAGTCTTTATCTAGATTTATACAGACACACATAAAATAAAAATAAAATGAGAGTTGAAGGTATACATTTTCCATAAGCGTAAAAAGTATAATTAATAAAATAATATTAATAGTATAATATTAACCAAGGTTTAGACAAACACTATTATTGTCTGAACGTCCAAGGCAATAATAGTTGTCTAAACCATGGCTAATACATATTTTTTCCACCACTAACTTTAATATTAACCATTATTGACCGATGCATGTTTAACTTGAGAAGTTGTTTTTCTTTGCCTCTTGTCAAAATATTCAATTATTTAACTTCATTATTGACTTAGACCCATAATCAACACTAATTGACTGGTAACTGGAAAAATTAAGTAGAAATTTAGAGGTAAAATTAATAAAATCAACACAAATTGACAGTTACCATGCAAGACAAGGAACAAAATTTTGCAAAATTTCGAAGCAAAGATAACTTCACGAAAATAATTATTAGGTAGATCAACAATTTAATAAAAAATATATAATTAATATAAAAATATTTTGTAGATGTGTTAGTAGTGGTAGCTATAATAACCATGGTTTAGATAATTATTAAATGGATGCTCAGGCAATAATATCTGTTTGTCTAAACCTTGACTAATAATATATTATTTGACCTTTTTTTATGAATAAAAAAGGGTACTTTACGCATGAGTAGCATAAAATAAATTTTAAACTACCGAAAAATATGAAAAAATAAAAATATTAAAATACTTGACGCACTAGTGCGTAAAAAATACTTTGCGCACTAGTGTGTAAAATAAATTATTTTACGCACTGCACTAAATGCCAAAAAAATACGTCAGATTTACTTTACACACTAGTGCGTAAAGTAATTTATTTTACGCACTACCTAAATAAAAAAAGGTATGATCTTACTAGATAAATAACTATTTTTTAATTATCAAAGCATTATATACTTTTATAAAATTGCTTATTTATTTCAATCAAGTTACATTTGCTTCAAAATTTTCGCAAGATTATTAGTTTTTGTCTTGTCAATTAGGGGTAACTGTCAATTTGTGTCCATTTTATTAATTTTGCCTCTAAAATTACTACTTAATTTTTCCTCCAAATTATTATTATTCTTACAAATTTTTAATATACCTTGATTTTATTCTAATATGTGTCCGTAGAATAAAAAGAAGTTCCTAACTCATGCTACGCGTTGTTTGGGCCAACGGCAGTCGTGTGCAGAAAAGTATCACTTTCGGCACTTGTTAGTAAATAACTGTTTTGTAATTATTAAAGCATTAATTATATACTTTTTTAAGATTGCTTATCTATTAATTATTTTAATCATGTTACCTTTGTTTGGAAATGTTGCAAGTTTATTTGTTTTATGTTTTGTCAGTTAAACGTGGTAACTATCAATTTGAGTTTTTACCTTAAAATTATTACTATTCTTAGACATATTTAATTTGTTTGATTTTATTTTAATGTGTGGTCGTAGAAAAAATAAAAAATTATGTTCCGAACTCACGCTCCGCGTCGTTCGGGTCAGCGGCAGTCGTGGCCGGTAAATATTACTTTCTGCACATAGAAAATATACTCTTTTGTGATCATTAAAGCATTAATTATATACTTCTTTAAGATTGCTTATCTATTAATTATTTTAATAATGGTACCTTTGTTTGGAAATTTTGCAACTTTATTTGTTTTATGTCTTGTCAGTTAAACGTGGTCACTGTCAATTAGTATTTTACGTTTAAAATTATTACTATTATTCTGACCCATTTTTAATTTATTTGATTTTATTTTAATATCTGGTCGTAGAATTTAGAAATTATGCCCCGAACTCACGCTCCGCGTCGTTCCGATCAACGGCAATCGCGTGCCGGAAAGTGTTACTTTCTGCACATTAGAAAAATTACTATTTTATAATTATTAAAGCACTAATTATATACTTTTTATAAGATCTTTTATATATTAATTACTTCCATCATGTTGCTTTTGTTTGAAAATTTGGACGTTCTTGGTTTTTTTTTCTTTTCAATTACGCTTGGTAACTGTCAATCTCTGTTGATTTTTATTTATCAAGTCTCTGTTATTGATCCAAGTCAATAATGAAGATAAATAATTAGATTTTTCAACAAGAGGTAAGGAAAAACAACTCAAGTTAAAAATAGGTCAAAATAATAATTCTGATAATAAAGTTAGTAGTTAAAAAAATATTTCTTAACTTTATATTTTATTTTTATGCGAAACAGCAAGTGAGCAAGCAGATAATAGCAGTTGTTGCGTCAATTCGCGGTACCTATTAGGAACTAATACTTTAATGTTTGAAAATGCTTGCGACAGAATTGAGGCGTGTTTTACAAAAACAACATATTATGTCCAAAATAAAAAAAATTTCAGGAAACAAAAACAACGGTTTATTTTAAAACTAATGATTTTCTTAAATATTTTTTTATTACTTACTTTGAATATTAACTTAAGAATTCTGTTTGTTACATAAGAAAAAACGTTTTTTGCTTAATTACTTTAGTAAAAAAAAAATGTAAGACTGTTGTTTTTGCCAAAAAAAAAAACGAAGTTACAAAAAAGAACTTATTTTTATTTCAGCAGAAATCAAAATCGTATAAAAAATTATTAATAATGATAAATAATAGGTAGATAACTTAATCTTCTCATGCACTGCTGTTATCATCTTCTTCAATGTCTGGGTTACCGGCGTTAGATACATTATCAAGAATACGTTCATAGTACTCCTTGTTACTTTGGAGGCGTAGTAACGGTAACAGCGATCTTAAGTTTTCTGCTTTATTTGAAGCAACTGCTAGGAGTTGATTGTAGAGTCCGTTAAGTTGGATAGTGCATGGTAGTCAGTAGGTACTTCTTCACTGTTTTCCATGTTTTAAGTTATAGTTTTAAGTTTTAAGTAAACAGCATAGGATGTAACCACCACTCAGTAATCACAACAACACGTCTAGTCTGATAACCTAATAATCACAAACTGACTTATTCCTACCCATCAGCGAAAATTTCCAGCAAAAAGCACACAGATCCTATGCGGTGGCGGACTTATGCGGTATTTAGATGAAAGGGAAGGGACATATGTGCTTCTTGCCGAATTATCCAAATTTTAACTGCTTATATCTTGGTATTTGTGTTCTTTTTGCAGAATCTTATTTGATGGTCTTAAAGGCATCCTTTTTTTTGTACTAAATGGCGCCACGGGCGCCACCAACTCATTTTCGTCAAATTTGGACTTATGCGGTTTTTGTAAAACACGCCTCAATTGTTTGCATTTTTTAATTTAATCAACCTTTATTGCGAAATGTGTATGTACACTGCAAATGCAAAAACCGCCCAAAAATTATTTTAGTTTGAGGTTGTGTTTACGCTTCCTCCTTTTATGCTATATTTATTTTATATATAAACAGATCGAAATTTTTATTATTTATTTATATTTTATTTGTCTGTATAACCACAATTTATGTTTTTTTCGTATAGTAGGATTCAGATCCAAAGACCCGTTAAACAACGAGTACCTACTCTAGCTATTAACGTTGGGTGAATCTCGTAATGCCAAGCAAGCACATTAATTCTAGCGATGAATGACACTAAAAGCACCTGTGATATTCAAGCTTCTTACACTTACCTTTACACTCTCGACGTAAATAAAACCTTTACTCATCTGGAAAAACTTCTTAGCCTAAAGTATTTCCATCCAAAAATCAATTAAAAGTTATTTTTTTTAATAATCCTTTTAATTGTCTAGCTGAAGATATTCAAATCTGTTCGTGCATATGCGGAAATTCTATGAAACTATTATAAATTTCCTCTTTGAACTCTATGCAATCCTATTGGAATAATTCTATGTATTTATTGTATCTCAGAATATAAACTAATTTGGATAACCGATATTCTACAAGAATTTATGCATTTAAAAAAATTGCAGAGAAGCTTGTAGTAAAAATCCACTGAAGTCATGCTACTCAATATCATTTTGTACATAGTTTTAAAGGCAACGATGTTATAGAATAAATAGTATAAATATAATAAGTAATTCAAGCGATTTTTAAATAAAATTTTGTTACGTTGTTTTTAAATGTTTTTTATTTTATACTACTTGTTCCTGTAAGTTTAGTGCTCACTAGCCTCTGGTCACATAATAATATTTGGAAAAAAGTATCTTATAATAGTAAAAACGATTGGCTCCAGAAACTCTTTCAAATATGTTTTTTCATGAAACAAAACTACGTACCTATGTAATTGTTTTTTTTTTCTGGAACATCAATATTTCAGAAAACAGGAATTAGTACTAATCGGATTTTCTTAACATTATAGTTTTTTGTTTAGTTTAGACATATTTAGAAATAGGAATTTTTGAGTCAAATGCCATAGAGTCATAGAAAAACTTTGCCGTTTGCGTTGATGCTCAAAGATAATCTATTACTGATTATAGATGTACTCACATTACACAATAAAAGTCTTCAAAAAAACGCCTCAAGAAATGTAAAAATCGTAATCTTTATAAACCAAAGTAATTACATGTAAAATGTATCTTGAATTACTTTTTTACTTCTAACCGCATTGAGACTCCTGAACAAGGCTCTGGTGATTTTTTAATCTGCTCTAACAAAAAATAATATATACAATTTTAAAAATATATTTTTTACGTAGAACCAACATTACATTTTAAAAAATAACAAATTTGACGATAAAATTATTGTTATAATACAAATATATTTCAGTTTAAATGCAAAAATATCTAGTTCTGAACATCCTTTAAAAAATGTGACTTAATACAGTAACAGTCATTTAATTCCCAAGCACATTTGGCCAAAATTTTAAATGGTCTATATTCAATTGATCAGCAAAATATTCAATATTTTGCTACTAAAAGAAAATAATCGATCAGCAAAGTTAAAACAAAAGATTATTTTTTAATATGTTTATGAAGATCTCTAAAAGTAAACTGGCTATCAAAATACAGGAGCCACAGGTTCCCCCAAAGGTTTGGGTTAGTTTGCAAAGTGGCGTGATCTTCGCGAGTTTTATCTTTCCTTTTCTGGAAGATGTCTGCGTTAGGAATCATACACCTCTGAATCTGCTTATGAGATAACTCAAGTTATCCTAGCTGGTATGGAAATTTTCATCTCCTCTTCTGTGAAACGTATCTCAAACAGTAAACCATGGTTTGAAAAAACTGCTCAAGAGCGGTCAATGCTAAAAATCCTACCGCAAATGTCGCCGAGATCTGACAGCCGAAAATCGAAATATATTCACCACGAGTAGAAACCAGTGTAAGCGGACCATTGACGAGAGCAAGGAGGATATAACGAGCAGATCCAGAACAAACGTCACAACTGTCCTAACGGATCAATATCCTTTTGGCCAGTTGCCAAACCTGTCAATCATTGTTTCTCAGGACATCAAGCCCACCACTGACAGATGATTGTTCAATAGCGGAAACGGCCAAAGAAAAAGCAAACATTCTTATTTTGCATCAAATTCTACCTTAGAGCCTCAAGGAATGACTCCCCTAGTGCTTTAAAAATGTGCTGCTGAACTAACAGCTCCACTATGTAGGCTTTTCACCTATCATACAGAACTGCCTGCTTTCCTTCCAGCTGGAAATGCGCTCAGGCGCAACCAATCCCGAAGAAAGGTATAAAAACGATTCCAAATAACTACCGTCCAATTACCTCAGTTCCCATCATGCCCAAAGTCATGGAGAAACTGATCAGCGGACAGCTTTTAAAATATCTCGAATTGACAGGCATCATAAGCGATCGTCAGTATGGGTTCCGCAAGCACAGATCAACGGGATATCTCCTGACTTACGTGACCTACCTGTGGACTAAAGCCATCGAGAGCTATGGCGAATCTCGTGCAGTGGCTCTCAACATATCCAAAGCATTTGATAGAGTGTGGCATGACGGATTGTTAAGCAAATTGACAACATACGAACTACCACCAGCACTGCTTCAATGGCTTTACAATTTTTTAAGGGATCGAAGCTTCCGAGTTGGTAATGATGGATATCTCTCGGAGCTATTTGAAATCGATGCAAGAGTTCCTCAAGGGTGTATATTACCTCCCACACTGTCCCTGCTCTATATCAACGATCTCTTAAACAGAACAAACAATTCTATATACAGCTTTGCCAATGACAGCACTCTTATATCGTCATTCATGTCGCGGACTTCAATGACCGCTGCTCGTTCCCAACGCGAGCGAGAAAATCAGATTGGTGCCATCATGAGGATATGAACACCGTCGTGGAATAGGGTGAAGTAAACAATGTGCAGTTTAATGCAGGAAAGACTCAAGCAGCTGTCTTCTAAAAAAGCTGGGCATCAACGTAGAAAGCAACATGCCTTGGCGTATAAACGTCACTAAATCGCCGAGGCAGCATCCCAAACGAACCCAAACTAAGATATCGATGGGAACACTCTATAGAGCAAAAAGGTTGTATACACCTCATCACCTCTTACTGCTCTATAAGACCCAGATCTGGAATACTGTTGCCATATGTAGAGCTCGGAACCCAAACACTTGCTCAAGATATTGGACTCTATACAGAGCAGAGCAGTCCGTCTTGTGGATAACCCAGAGTTAAAGATCTTGATAGCCTTGAACATCGAAAAAAAGGGGCGGACCTATCTCTTTACTATCGATACTACTACGGATGATGTTCGAACGAGCTGGCACTTACGATTCCACCCAGAGTTGTGTTAAACAGAAACACCCATCAGACACAAGCTGCTCATCAACATACGATTCAGTTGCGAGCATCTACGGAACTCCTTTATCTGGAGGACTGCCTCGCTCTGTAATGGACTTCCTAGCAATGTCTTTTCCGAAAATTACAACCTACAGGCGCTTCAAGTCCAACGTCCACCGTCTTCTCCGCATACGCACTACTCGTTGAGTGGTATAGGATTTTCCTTTTGTGTGTGTGCCAAACATAAAAAAAAAATCTAAACTAACCCAAAACTTTCATATCTAACATTTTACCCATCTTTAAAGATAAAAAGTTTATAAGGCCAGTTCAAAATGCTAAGCACTGCATCACGAGAAATTTTAATTCCAGCTAGAATTAGAACTTTACCAAGATTGCTGCTATGAACGAATACAATTTAAAAAGACATCAAGATATATTTTAAAAGGTATCTAGTTTGTAAGGCCTTTTATAATATCAATGCATTTTGATTATGATAAAAAAACAATTCAATGTTGAATTTGAAATATTTTATATTTTAAATGATTTATTATTCATGCATTATTTCTGGATTTTAAATTTGCGGTCCTGTTGCTATTTTTTAGTGTTTTTCCTCTATATGTGCATTTATATTCTGCCGTATATTTTCGATTATTCATGAGTCTGGTTATTATTTAGTTTTGAGCAGTTTTTGAGTTGTAATACCTACCTATGATAATTGTCAACCGTCTGACACAGTTCAACACCCTTAGTTGTTTATGTTTATTGTAAACATTTCGACACGAACAATATTCTATTCTATTCTATTATTGAACGGGCATGGCTATTACTCATGAGGATGATAGTTTGCAATACACGAACATTAGAGAGTGTTGTAATTTATCCACTGAATACTGAATATCTAATAGCCGAGAATATACTTTTTCTACGACAAAAAATACCATAAGAATACCGAACCTCTGATGGTGTACGGTGCTTGAGACCTTGGCGGAAATTAAATACGAGCTACATTGTTGTTGCATTTTTTAATGGTATTTTGGTGAGTTAAGACGTGGAACCTAATATAGCCGTGTACGATGTTGACAATCTAAAGTTCCATAGAGAAATGCACTAACAATTTCAGAATTCTGACATATTTATTAATGAGGAATAAAGAAAGATCCTAACGCCGAACCTTATATAATGGTGTACGATGTGGGGATTGACCGATATTACCATTGACAAATTGAGAAGTCTGGAAGAGTCTCGGGGTGTCTCAATTTTGTTGATATTGGAATTTTCCTGTTTCAAGATATTTGGGGTGATTCTAAAAACTATTCTTTTAAAGGTTCGCCTGTGAAACTCACACATGAATACTGTACGGAGAAGAGAAAAATCACTGAACTATATTCTTCCTGGTAAACACAAACCACACAAATACACGGAATGGAAAGGGGAATTATATTAAAGAAAAAATTGGGTTCTATTAACTTTGGTCACGTTTAATGCTATCCTGGTCACACTAGATTTGATCCCAGTCAAACCTTAAATTTTAGTAATAAAAATTTAAAATATTTAAAAAAGGGTACAGACAATAATCGGCCGAAAGTTCAAATGTTTTCCGAAATTCACAGCTGTTAAATAGGTTACTATAACACTACATTCTTGTAGTAAAGTTAAGGACATCTGGTGAATTATAGACAATGGACACGATGCCTTCTGAAGGGTACCTTCATCATGAAGTCTTCTAGTTAAGAAAGAAATAATAAATGGTACGGATTGCAATGCCGCCGGCAGGATCGGTACTCTCGAAATTTTAATTATTTAATTGCGTCAACACCCGGGTGTATGATACGATAGTTGGTTGAAAATGAATTGTAGGCTGTTGTCTGATGTCTGAGTAAATGGGAATATACAGTTGTACGTACACGCGAATAATAATGTATTGATGTTGAAGCGATAGGTTGTAAAGAGGGTAAGTCTATGATTAATTGACAAATCCATGGATGTCAGACAAGAGTTGTTATAAACTGTGTGTCCGCTCCTTGGCCGTTATCTTTCGGCTTGCTTTGGTGTTTAATTATATTGCTTTACTTTATTTCCCATTTTAAAATATTCGCCAATAATAATTAGCACTGGGACGTTAAGTTATACCTAATTATAACTGGCGTGTTGTATGTGATAAGTGACAGGTATTACATCCAATTACCCTGGTCTAATGTATTAACGGGTGAACTGATTCGTGAATTAAAAATGGTACATACTACGGTCCTGGATGTTATGAAATAGAGGGGAAACAAGAGTTCCCAACAAAGAAAAACACATAAGAATATTTTCGGTTCCAAACTCTAAAAGAACTTGAATGGATGGGTCCAAATAGGAAGGTAAAAATTGTATGACCACATGTCTGACTGCCGACTTTCAGAAGGTAATAGATATACTGGGGGTCGTAGGTTTCAATGGATTAGATGTTGATGATATACTTACAATTCAATGATATGCCAAATTCCATGATCATGTTCATATTAATCTAGTACGAAAAAAGATACGTCTTTGAACTTGAAATACACCAATTTGAAAATAATATTCTCTAACGTATTAAAAATATATTTTTTATTGTATACAAAAGTGGAATTGAACTTGAAAATACTGGAAAAACAATTCTAATATCATAGAATAATAAATGAAGACAAAATCAACACTGATATATGATATATATTTTAAATATTTAATCTGGAACTAAGGTTGAACGATATTCTATCCTGTAACAAAATGTATATAGACTTTTAAATTCGCATTATACGGTAAAATGAAATAGGTCAGAAATATATATTTATATTCAGAAGTAAATTAAACTAAATTTGACTTGAAAACAAGGCGACGTAGAATGACAATATTATAATACTCACATAAGAAAGGAAAGCTTGGTCAGTTGCACCCCAGTGGCGGCTCGTGTAGGCAAGAGTAGGTGAAGCGCAATTAGGTAGGTAGCGCCGTAGAGAAAACTGCGCCGCAGGCGAAAAATTGTTGGGGCCACGCCCAAAAGTCCTGCGGTGGCAATACCTGCGAGAAATAATATACCATTTATAATAATATCAAAAAGATAATAGAATTACTAACTTACCCACACTCTCGCGTACAGTTATTTTGACTGCTCCCTTATACTTTTTAAATATAAGGTCTATTCTTCGATTTTGTTGTGAGGCTTTTCTTTAACTTCGCAAATGATAATGCACAGTGAATATGGTCCGAAGAAGCTTCATGCCTACTACAACCTCTTGTCACATTCCCAAAAATGTTAAATCCGTCTTTATTCCAAACGCTCGATTTTCCACCTACACTTAAACAGGGCATAGTGGCATACAAAATAGTTTCTTTAAATAAACACGTCCATACAACCTATTATAATCAGAAGACTCAGATCAGATTTCGAAACCGACGAACGAAAATTCTCTCTCTTGATTTTACTACTTGTGTTTCTATTTGAAGGAAAGGCTTAGGTCCCTCCGTATTTAAAAAGTCTCTTTTATCATCTTTTTCAACCTGGAAAATGGTGTTTCTAACAAGATGCAGATCGGATCATACAATGGAAACATTTCGTAAAACGTTTCGTGATGCAAATTTGCTTCCGAACGACTGTGAACTGAATTTAATATTAACATAAGAACCTGTCGGAGTCGCATTGTCGGGCTGCTTCCGTTCTATAAATACCTCACGTATCTAGCATGTCTGCTTCGCCCGTTGCCATAGCAACCATCGTAAATAAATCTGTATATTGCAGTGCAATTATTGATCTTGCTGTTTGCGATTCCCACGTGTTTCGAGTGTCGAAAACTGCCCGCACCGGCCGATCTTATGACAAGTTATTCCGCGCGCTACGTTTTATAGTTAATTATCTTTTATGAGTATTATCGCACTAATTTTGATTAGAAATTTATATTATGAAAATCTGTATTTTTAAGTAATGTAATTTGAGAAAATGCACTAATTGTGTTTAGAAATTTAGATTATAAAAATTTTATTTAATTAAAAATATTTTTACTTTAAAGTAATGAAATTTTAGAAATTGAAGGTGAAGCGGCGCTTCACCTGCGTCCAATAACGAGCCGCCACTGTTGCACACTGTAAGAAATGAGATATTGGACCATAAATTCGCATTTAAACGGCAAAAAATAAAATCAGCTTCATAAATACGTTCTATAAAGGGAAACCTTTATTTTTTTTTCTACTACCGTGCGTAAAATACTCACTTTACGCACTCTCTGAGATTCGTAAAATAGGCCTTTTTAATGTGCAGTGCGTAAAGTAAGTTATTTTACGCACTAGTGCGTAAAGTAAGTCATTTTACGCACTAGTGCGTAAAGTAAATCTGACATATTTTTGACGTTTAGGTTTTTACGCACTAGTGCGTAAAATAATTTATTTTACGCACTAGTGCGTAAAGTAATTTAATATTATTTTTGTTTTTTCATATATTTTTCGATAATAGAAAAAAATTTGTATGCTACTCATGTGTAAAGTACCCTTTTTTTATTCATGGGATTGGCGCATTCGCCTACGGCTCATGCGACAATATTCCCATTCATAAAAAAAGAGTCAGTTTACACACTTGTTGCATAAATAACTATTGTATAGTAATTAAATATATACGATATATTTGTAAACCAGTCATGCCCCTAAAATGTGTTTTTATTACGCAGGCGTCATAATCAACGGTTATCGCACGCTGCAGCGTGCTTAAAATGATGTTTATGATGTGCCTACTTTTTTAAAGGTTGCTATAGAAACATTTGATCATGTCAATATATCCCTTAAGTTTAATATTTAGAACATTTTTGAGATTATGATGCATTCGTAGCTTTGAGCAGCGACCAGCTGCGATTGCGGTTTATTTTTGCGTTTGCGTAGTATTTCCCTAAACAATTACCTCAATGAAATAGTATATTTCATTACCAGTCCGGAAACTAGGCTTTTCCGGTGCGCGCACGACAGTTTCTGGTGTGAGGCGTAGCCGAACACCGGAAGTCGTGCAAGCCAAAAACATTTAACCTAAAGAGACCCGACAACTCATTCACAAAAATCGGAAATCTTGCAAAAATATCAACAAAATGATTGTCCCGCCTCCTTATATTTTTATGTATGGTGTACAAACTTTTGTCAAACTTCGTCCCCACTACTAAATGTAGTATTGCCCGCCCCCGCCTGAACGAAAGCAAGGACAGTTCATAGACGTAGACTTTGAAAATGTGATTCTACCATAATAATAATTTCAATAAAGTAAATACGTTTAATTTGATATGATGGTATTTATTCGGGTGCATTATTTAAAATATATTTATGTTTTATTTATAGTGTGTGGGTTAGATTGAGTTAGTTTGGGTTAGATATGGGTTCTGAAGGTTAGTTAACACAAAATAGTTATTTTGCTGTGTCACGAAATTTTTCCGTGTCCTTGCAAAACCACTGCCATGAAACCAAA
Organism: Pissodes strobi; assembly: GCA_016904865.1. NCBI lineage: Eukaryota > Metazoa > Arthropoda > Insecta > Coleoptera > Curculionidae > Pissodes > Pissodes strobi. The sequence goes on from MU181960.1 coordinate 163,581, forward strand.
GAAGTATTCACTTAAAAAATGATTTAATAGAGGTTGGTAAATGACTGCAAACATATCAGATTATCCATTAATATCCAGGGGCGTGCAGTCCATGGAAGCAAGGGAAGCAGTGCTTCCCCTAAAAAAGTTACAAAACATCATATTCTAAAATGTACTTTTTGAAATAGGAAACAATTAATTTAGTTATATTAAAAGCGCTAAGAATAATTAAGATATTATCAGGCCCATAACAAATGCGGCCTTGACTCCGACCGAGCCACACTAAAAATCCAATGGAACCTATGCCGGCCGCTAGCTTCTATGCAGCCAAGCCATATCCGATGCATGCATGCTTGATTGTTTGTGCGTTGAGAGGTTCGTGAACTTTCCATCGGCTGAATGCGTCTGCTGAGTAGTCGGGTGCTTTAAGCGGGCGCGAAAGCTATCGTTGGAGTAGGTTCTTTGTTTTAACGGTCCATGATTTACTTAGTTTAATGGCTAAATATGATGATTGCTTAAAAAATCATTTAGACTATTCTAGCGTTTTTTCACGAAACGTCGAATAGTATCGAAAATTAGTTAATTTCCGCTGTTGCAACCATTATTTTAAGAATAATTAAGCATGAGATTGGCGAAGCGCGGTTTATTGCTATTACTCTGGACGAAACAACTGATATCACTAATTTTAGCCAATTATCTATATATAGTAATACGCTACGTTAAAAAAGAAAAATTAGTTGCTCAAAGCTATGATGGAGCTGCAGTGATGGCAGGACAATTAGGAGGTCTGCAAACTAAAATTCGAGAAACTTTCCCAAGTGCTCTATTTGTCCACTGTTTTGCTCATAAATTAAATTTAGTTTTATCCTGGTCCATAAATCACATTAAAGAGTGCAAATTATTTTTCGTTACTTTACGTGGCATGACAGCTTTTTTTCCAAGTCAACAAAACTTACACATGCTTTGGACTCTATTGTCCACAAATGATTACCCAAAGTAGCTCCTACTAGGTGGAACTATAATGGAAAACTTGTGCTAACAGTCTCTGAAAATCGTGAATCACTGATTGAACTATTTGAGAATAATAGAAAATAATAAAACGTGGGACTCTGAAGCAAGTTCGAGGGGATTTTTGGACTGCTTGAATTGAGATTTTTATTTTAAATATCTGTTCAACATATTTTCAGAAATATTTCCATGCCCGGACAATGTTTTAATATATTACAAACTAAGACGAATGATATTGCTTTTTGCTTAAAAAAGTGGAGGATTTTAAGTTCATGTTAAGACAAAAAAGAGATGACTTTGACGTGTGTTGGGAGAAAACGATGACGTTAAATGTAGAGCCACAAGCTAAGCGTCTTCGAACAGACAGGGTAGGAGAATGTCATAGAGGCGCCTCTTTTATGAAATAATCGATCAAATTCAGCAACAAATAAACTATAGATTTAACGGTTTAAATGATTTTAAATTCCTCAAGCTCTGCAATTTTGCTGCATTTAAGGAAAAAACTTTTCCAGAAGATGCGTTTGAATCTCTTCTTCTTCATTAGAGCCAGTTCTTCGACCGAGTGTTACTGCGATCTGAACTAAAAGTGATTTACGAAACTGATGATTAGTACAAAAAATAACGCTAAAGAACTAATGCAATTTTTAAAAGACAAGGAGCTGGAAGAAGCCTACACTGAAATATCGAAGTTGTGTGAATTAGTATTGACAATACCTGCCACAAGTTCGTCAGTAGAACGCAATTTTTCAACACTTAAACGTATAAAAAATTTCGTAAGAAATTCAACGGAGCAGGAAAGACTTTGGCAAATATCGCTGTTGTCCATTGAAAACAAACTTTTCCAAAATATGTCGGAGCAGGTTTTTATGATGACGTCATTGACGAATTTGCAAAAAGTGATCGAAGAATCGAACTACATTACAAATAGGTAAGGTACTTATTCATTTCTTTCAGTGCGCAACAATTCGCCATTCAAGGAGACGCCTGACGGGGCGCCGGATCCTTGTTTTGTTAACGATTTAATGACTTTTGGGTAATAATTGGGCGTGGTCCCTCAAATTTTTCAGCCTGCGGCGGATTAGCCTTCGTCGGCATCTGCGGCAGGCTTTTTTGTGTTGGCATCAAATTCCACGAACTGCCGCTGCTTCCCTTTCTTAAAATTTCACCGCACGCCCCTGTTAATATCACATACCTACATAGGTAAGTATTATAAAATATTAATTAATCACATCACAAAATGGTGCCCACTGTACTACTGTGTTTCATTTACGTTTACTTACTTGTGGAAACTCAGGTTCGGATGATAATAGCTGGAGATTTTGCATACCTCAAACCGCAAGACCATGGTTACTTTGATATAAAGTTTATAAAAAATATTTATAGGAAATCACTCACGAAATACAAAAAAGCTACACGTCGCGTCGCGTCGCACAAATTCAGGCTTTAAAACGTCCATTTGAAACCAAACAAAACTGGGCGAAGAGTGCTATTTTGCACGTTTTTTAATGAAAAACATTAATTTATTCAAGTCGCGATCAAAAGTTGGACGGCCATCTTGTCACTTTTGACGTCTGTATTATTAGGAATCCCATTCAAAACGGTGTCGAAATTTTTGCTAGTAAGCTTTGACATTGCACAATTTTGTTAATATCATAGCAACCAGTCATCAAAAATAGTGTCGAAAAGAGCTTCTTTTCGACACTACTTTGCGTATCGAAAAGACTTCTTTATAATAGAAATAGTATATTGTGCAACCAACAAGTGCTGAAAATAAGACTTTTCACACGAATGAGACAGTTTGGTGACACGAGCCGTAAGCGAGTGTCATAAAGTCTCATGAGTGTAAAAAGTCTTTTCAGCACGTGTAGCACACTATACTTTTTCTACGACTGCTACATACAGGGAGCCCCACTGGGAGTCTGGTAGAAAATTACATGTTATATGGGAAACATTTTTATTATTGATTTATCAGAAAATTTTATTCCTAATGAAAGAAGCTACGTCAGTAAGAGATTCTCGCTAAACTATAACTAGGGGCACAGCCCTAAAATGGGGCCACCGGAGTGGGGTCACTATTTTCCAAATATTTTGAAATAGAGGCTTCGAGGGCGAAGCCCTAAAATGGGACCCCAGGGGGGGGCGAAACCCTAGAATGGGGCCTATGGTTCGGGAGTCCCATTTTGTACAGATTTAGCAATGGAGCCCCCGGGGGCGAAGCCCTAAAATGGGACTCCAAGTCTTAAAAGGGGGCCCCTGGTATAAGAGTTCAATTTTGTACAGTTTTACAAAAAGGGGCCCCCGGGGGTGGAGCCCTATAATTGGGCCCCCTTTTTTAGAGATCTGGTAATGGGACCTTTGAGGGCGAAGCTCTAAAATGGAAACGAAGCCCTTTAATCTAAATACCCGAATAAGCGTGTGAAAAGTATACTTTGCACACGCCGTGTGCAAAGGATACTTTTCACACGATGTTTGAAATGTCCAGTTTTCAAGAGCAGTTGTTAGTGCGTTTTTGTCTATTTTCAGGGCAGTCGTAGAAAAGAGTATATTGAACTTACATTTGCAATAAATGGTCATTGCATAATATACTATTCAGCAGCTAATAATGAAATAAAATTTCCGAAAACTTATTTCCTGAATAATTTCAAATTTGAACACGAAATTTATGAGATACCAAAAATACGCAATTTTATCCCGATTTAAACGTTTTTGTGACACATAGGGTTTTTCTGCTCTCAATGGTTAAACGAAAAACTAAATCATACCACTGCTAGCCTAAAAATAAATTGCTTATCATTATTTTTGAGACAAATAAAAAGGAACTGAGGCATACAAATTTTATTTAAAAACATATAAATATGACAAATATCTGGTTAATGACATATTCAAAAAGTAGCTTAATAACTATTTTCTTCTATTAAATACCTATTAAAAATATATTTTCATTTCATTATAAATGCTACTATGATACTATCACTGAAAAAAATCTCCTAAATAAACTGGTATATCTAGAAAAAAAGATTAAATCTAGAGTATGAGCAATTGTAATTGGTTTATTTAGATTTGCTAAACCAGTAAATTCTTAGGATATTTCTTTAAAGCTATTGTATTAATAAGTACCCGTATTAGGTAGGTATATAATATAATTAAAGTAGATAAACATATTTACAGTAGTGCCTTCACTGGTTTTGAAACGTTACCAAGTTAGTATACATCGAATGGGGAAGAGCCGTCGGTCGTCGACCTACAATGCTCTCAATCTATTGGTGCAGTTACTTGACTACGTGCATACTATAAATATTTTGGGGGTAAAACAAGGCGGAACCAAGGGAAGCGGCATTGCCAGATTGACATGTAAGAACTTCAGAATCGGTTTTTGATGAATCAAAAATGGGGAAAATAAGTATTTAGTGTTATAATTTAATATGAAAAAAGTATGTACAGTAACTCGTAAACTTAAAATTTGTCAACGCTACATCTATCGACCATAGAATGTGCCTCAATGTTGGGGGAAAACAAGGAACCATTTGTCCCATCTCTTCAGGTTAAATGTCTTTGGAACTCACAACCAACGCGATGTCGCGAAAACCCAACTACAATTTCAACACGTTAACCAAACGCGCCATTTGGAAAGATAAACTGGATGTACTTCAGGACGAATAAATGTTAAGAAATTAAATATTATCGCCGTTTCCCTTTTATGTATTTACATTTAAATAAATAATACATCATTCTACTTAATACAAATACTATATAATAATTAACTTTCTTACCTTTGTTGCAAGTTATATACGGTCATCTGCTTCATTTATAAATTTATTATTTCATCTGGAGTGAATGTTTTGGACTTTTTTGCTTGATATCTCTCAGATTTTCGTTTTAAAAAACTGCGCAACTTTGAGTAATTTTCTATATTAATGTTGTTATTTATATCCAAAGTGCTTCTTAACATGGAGTACTGGCTCCATAATGATGAAGATTTGTATTTTTCTGAAAGTTCTCCAAAATAAGCTAATAGCACTTTTTCAGAAAAAGAATTGACGTTTTTGCGGGCTCGCCAATCCATAAACGTGCTATAGGTACACCATTTCGTACTTTTCCCTGGATTTTTCAGGCAATAAATGCTTTGTAGCTATATTTGCATTTAAAACTTCTAGGGGCGTACACATTTCTACTTCATTTTTGGAATCGGATTCCATAATTATTATTATTATTAAATTTCTAAACTCGCAGTCACTTTGACGTTTGATCTGATCTTTGCAAAATAGTTTGACAAAAGAACACGATCATGGCATGCCTGAATTTGTTAAAACCAGTGACTTCTTTAATATTACTCAACGGCCAGTGAGTAATGAATGACATTGTTTGACTGAAAGCAGATCTATAATAATGTTATTTTTTTAATGATCGTAGAAAAACATATTTACAGCAGTGCCTTCACTGGTTTTGAAACGTTACCAATTTAGTATACTTATCGAATGGGGAAGAGCCGTCGGTCGTCGACCTCCAATGCTCTCAATCTATTGGTGCAGTTACTTTACTACGTGCATACTATAAATATTTTGGGGGTAAAACAAGGCGGAACCAAGGGAAGCGGTATTGCCAGATTAACATGTAAGAACTTCAGAACCGGTTTTTGATGAATCAAAAATGGGGAAAATAAGTATTTAGTGTTATAATTTAATATGAAAAAAGTATGTACAGTAACTCGTAAACTTAAAATTTGGCAACGCTACATCTATCGACCATAGAATGTGCCTCATTGTTGGGGGAAAACAAAGAACCATTTGTCCCGTCTCTTCAGGTTAAATGTCTTTGGTGCAAGCACAGGAAAAGCTGTTTCTGGACGTGTAATGAACGATATTTTTCATAATATCTCTCTGAAATCAAGACATAAACATAAAATTATTATAATTTTACGTATGCAAAATCATGTCATAATCCATGTTGTATTCAAATGAAAGCAAACGTCAAACTTGCAAGACAGTTATTTATGAAGTATTTCTGACAAGTAATCTTGTAGACTGCATCCCTGTGTAATTTTAACCCAATTTATTATACTTTATGCTTATTCTGTGACTAAATAACTGCAAACTTAGGGAGCGGGAAAACTTTCCCGCTCTCTAATTAGGGACCGGGAAAATTTTTCCCGTGCCTGGACTGAAAAGACTTACTTTCTTTGCTCTACAGAGACGTCGAAAATTATAGTTTTCAGAGAGCTATTATGAAAACAATATTTTCAATTATTAGCTCTGATGAATCTTATTTAGCTGATGACCCATCAGATCTTAGCTACAGTAAGGCAAAAATGAAAATATGCTCAAAAATTTAAAACAGAATGGGAATAAGATTCAAAATTTAAAAACAGGCTAGCGCATGAAGAAGCAGATACTGAGGGTTGTTGAAAAATTTGCCATAAGAATATTAACATCAGTTCAGGAAAATTACAACTTGTAAAACGTCAATAATCAGTCAAGTATTGATTTTTATATTTTACAAAATACTCGTAATTTTTAAAATTGTGTTAGTTTTTTCCTTTTTTTAACCAAATAACAAAATTATTTAAAAATTTTAGTGTTTTCTAATTTTTCTTGTAAAATATTAAACAACCAAATTTATAATAATATACCTACTGAAATATAATCTTGCTTCAGTGTGGACTGTGGACACGTTTTGGCGTGGGCCATAAAGAAAATTATGACGTCATATTATGATTGCTACCGTTTTCAATCCTAAATCTAGCTTTTCCTATGCCTTTAGATCCGGCAGCACTGTTATCCAGTAACATTGTGCAACTGATACTTTTTCAACTATCGAGTAGATGATGATGATACTAGTACTTTCTCTTTGAATATCAGCTACTTAGTATTTGATGCTTCGTAATCATAAGCTTCGTAGTAGATATGTGGGTAGCGGACTCGAATACTTGAAAATTAATAATAAGATATTGCTTTTAACAATATGAAATACATTAAATACATTTTGCCCATAAATATTTTTACTTGTTATTAAACAAAGCACACAATTTTATACTCGCTAGAAATATCATATGTTTTGGTGGACATAGTTTTAACAAAAAGGTAAACCTAAAAACGCTTAAAGGAAACTTATATTTTAAAATTTAACATAGGCCCACAAACATCCCTCACTGTATTTTAGAACGACTACTCTCTATTATCTATTCCTGGGTTTTCTAATTATTAGTCTGTAACAGTGTAACAGTTCGATTTTGCCAATTTAAAAATTTTATTTATATGCCGCATTTAGGGAAAAAGATGCTGTATTTTGCACTTGAAAGTGCCGCTTTTCCTAATGTGAATTAACTATATTCTAAGTATAGGTTAACTATATATTTGTATTATCATTTATAACACGTTGTGAGTCCATTTATTTTAGTTGATAAGCGATGCACATTATTATTAGAATAGATTGGCTTGATTTGCATCTATTATATTACGGTAGAACGGTCAACGAACCGATTTATATTTTTAAGAATTCTGTTAGCCTGCAAATACGCTGCATTTGACTTGTTGATCCATATTTTAATTTTGTCGGCATATTTTATAACATTTTGGAACCCTTTGGTTGCGGAGCACCAATTACCAGCTGCAATTTCTGAAGATCGTTAGATCGTTTTTGGACCTCTGCTTTAAATAAATTTATCGCTTTATACGACAGACTAGTTTTTGTGAAGTTCGTTCCAAATAATAGGGCTGGGCTATCCATCCGTGTTTGTCGCTCCCGATTTAGATTTTTAAAGGTTTATTATTCTCGTAGGAGTATTTCCTAGCATTTCTTGACAAATTTTAGCTCACTATTCGTGACTTCCACCGTCGTTTATCATCCTAATAAACGAGTATTAAGGCGTTTATTGTCTTGGAATTATTCCCCGTATCGAAATCGCTCGACTTTGTTCAGTCCATCCCTACTTCGTAATCGGATGAAAGCAAAGGCAAATTGACGAAAACGATCGAGAGTTCCTTCTAGTTTGACCGTTTGGCGAGGAGAGAAGCCTTCTGCTAATGCAGCCGTAGAGACTCAACATTTTATTGTGATTCATTTCTACCCTTTCTTTGGGGATATATTGTGTTGATTTTCTGTTTGTGTTTTGACACGACCGATTAATTGGGATCTAGATACTGCTGTATTAGAGGCTTTCCACTTCGTCATATAAGACCGAGACCGTCGAATCTCTCCTAGTTAGCCCTCACACGCACGATCGAGGGCTTTTTCCAGAGGGTGCAACCCCTTTCCCGGAGTGTGACCACGCTTACCTGCAGGCCACTACCTTTACCTGCAGCTAGAATCACCCTGTTCTAGTGGGTTGGAAGCAGGCTTTACCATCAGCACTTGTCAGCCAATCTCGACAGCAAGCTATCGAGACCTCGGCTAGATCTTCCCTTGGGGCCATCGAGAGGCAGCACCTGAGGTATCTGTAACTGCACGGCGCCTCCACCAGAGCTCGACGACCGGTTTTGGATATTGTGCAGAAGCTTTATCTTTCTTCGATTCGTTTGATTATCTGTTTAATATAATCGCTTAGTTTTCCTCCTTTAATATAAATCAAACATTGACGGCCAGGCTCTGAGCTAGCTCATTAATTTTGCTTTCATTTATTCCCTGGTTTATCGGACCAGTTAATCTGATTGCTCTGAATTTTCTCTCCTTTTAATAAAAGTCGAATTCCATTCTTTTCATTCATTAATCGAGTGATATAACCGCTCTGAATTTTATCTCTTTATAATATGAGACAAGCACCGACAGCCACACTTTCAATAGCTTTATTCTAGTTTTGCTCTTTTATTAATTTATCGAGTCTTTTGATTTAATTATTGTGGCAGTTCATTGCTGCATATTATCATTGCTAGTTGTAATTAGCTTAGTTAACGTCAAGTGATCACTTTGGTTAGTAGTATTTAAGGCATTTAGTTGTAAGGCATACAGAACCGAGTATCAACAACTGAATTGGTCTCCGTACAATCTCCACATTGTACTTTGTTTATTTTATCAATCACTTCAATAGTCATTTAACAATCTTTTGCCTTTAACTAACCACATTTCAACTTAACATTTTTCTCCAGATAGATTGTTGTGTTTTAAAAAAAAAGAAAGAACTTAGTTGTAAATATATTGTTCCTTAAATTGTTAGATTGTGTTTTTTTTTGATAAGTTAAGTTAATGGAGAAATTATCTATTTAATAAGACCGCCGATATCCTCGTTTTCTTGTTGGTTAGAAATTAAGTACCGGCCGATTTTATGAGCTGACCTAGCCACCCTGCACAACTCCAGCAGAGCTTTTTCCGTTTAGTTGGCTAGAACGGGTGGCGCTCAAACGATCCCACTATAGGGGTCGGGCAATTGTAACACGACTCTCCGGGACTAGAGATTCAATGGTACCGTTTTTTACTGAATCCTTAAAAAAAATTGGAAAAAAAAGGAAAAATTAAAAAAAATTAAATTTAACTGAAAACCCAAAAAATACGTTAAAATTGGCGATATAAGGGATAAAGGCAGATTTTTCCATATTTCTGCACTATCTGAAGGTCGCTTAAATAAAAAACAAGGTTCAAAATGCTTATTTTTATTTTCAAATATAAAAATAAAAATCTTTATCTTTATTAACAAAATAAACATAGTTTAAAACAGAACGAAAAAGGTAAAAAAAAACAACCAAAAAGTGTTACTAAAACCCAGGCTTAGGAACAAACTCTTAGGAACAGTTGCAACTTGCAATGTTGCAAAAATACAAGAACTAAAAATTTACTCTGTGAAAGATAACAAATAATATAAATGCAAAACGTAAAGTTAACAAAAAAAAAGTAATAAAAAACTTTATTTAGCCAACGCCAAAACGCTTAAATGAATTTTATCTTGACTGCCAGTATCCGAGTCCGAGGACTCAGAGGGAATGTCTTCAGAAATATCTGAGTCCGATTCCTTTTCCGTAACATTTCCTTCGCCATCTTGCTCGTGATCATTAATATGAATCTGTTCTCAAAGCGGATATGGTCTTGGATTGTAAACGAGCTTGTCATTTTCATCCAATTTTAAACTAGACCGAATGGCAACAAGCCTTTGAACTTTATCCTTTGTTAGCCTGTTCCTTTTATTTGTATGTATGACACCATGTAAAGACCAGTTTATTTCTGATGAGGTGGAAGAGGGAGGTTCATTTAAAATTCAGGAAGTAATTGGCATAAGTGACTGTGAGGTACACAAACCATGCGACCATATAACAGGACGGGTGCTGTTTGCAGATTCCCATAGAGAATTTCTACTAAAAAATGCTGTTTCGGTTCTAAAGTGGGCTAGATTGACCATAACTTGTCCTACATCCAAATTTAATAAATGAGCAAAATAAAATCAATATCCAGCATTGAGAGGCGCCGATAGAAAAGTGCAGACGATTGTTTTCCTGTCCTATGCGTATATATCTAATACGTCCAACAGGGGTATATGGTATATATCATAAAATTATAACAAGCAACGAAACAACTGAAATTGTGCCGCCGCGTCTGTTTGTAAAGATGTGGGGGATTCACGGTTCACCGATAAACTAATTTTCGCGCTGCATTTTTTTATAACATATATATACAAGACCTTTCTAACTATTGAAAAATATTTAATAGCGAAAGCAAGCCTGAAACAAAACTCTTTTGATTCTTTTTAATAAAAATTTAATTTTTCCGAAATTTACCGTTTTTTTCCAATTTTTCCAGGAAAAAAAATCGGTTTTTTTCAGCATTCAAATTTTTCGGAAATTTTGAATCACTATCCGAGACTATGTTCCTTTTTAATTGATTAGGGAAAAAAACTTTACTTTTATTTTAAATTCAATCAGTCCGCTTTCCTGTTGTTTAATAGGGTATTCATTTATTATTTTGTATGGTATGTCAAATGGGGAATCTAATTTCTAACTTAAAATGGGGCAACCACTATTATATAAGAAATATTTTTGTACTTTTTTGTGTTTTATTTCGTTTTCCTTGTTTAGTTTATTCCACAAAAAGTAAATAAAAATGTCGAGTTGTTAAAGAAAATAGTAGTTAGTTAATACTAATTATTATTTATGTAAATTAATCTATTGCCTGTTAATTTTATTAAACATAAATGCTAAATGAGAAATTCAAACGTTGATAAGTACTAACATAGTTTATCCATGATGTATATTTTTTAAATAAAATAAACTATATGTGTGATGTGTAAGCCTGTCCAAAAGTTTATTCTGCCTGCCCTAAATATTATTTCTGGCTACGGCCCTGCAATAAGTGCACAATCCACTTATACGAGTACATTTGCGTTGTGGTGTGTTCGTTTCACGCCGATTTCAAAACGGTAATTTACTTTAGGGCTATAACTAGCTTGTAACTATATGTTTAATATCTTACTTTGATTCTAAAATGCTAATATGGTAATACAACTGTATACGTTGGCTAGTCAAAAGTTGATATTATCAAAACCTCATAATAAAATAGGTTTTTATGATTATGTGGCCCACTGTTGTGTTATACGCAATATAAACTAGCACTCTAAAAGTATCAAATATATATTTCATACACCTAGGTATATATCACAATGGTAAATATTTGGCAAAAAAAATCATGTCAACATTACACTTGGTTGGTGTAATTTTAATTCTACAGGAACTTTTTACATGTTTTATACAGAAAAGCATTTTGAAAATTAAATATCGCAACTTTCAACCACTTCCAGAGAATTAACATAAAATATATGGAAAAATGGTTATATAAAACACCGAAAAATAATTATGTCAGTCAAAATTTTTACATATAAAATTATTGCAGACTTAACAGGCAAGGTGGTGAGGAAAGCCAGGGTTTATTTCTGGGTATTTTTAATCCAATCACAAAGAGAAAACTTTTAAGCATTTTTTAATCGCCAAATAAAATCTTTAGAAGTGGCTGTAAATGTATAAGAACGGCTATGTACAGCTACCAACTCTCTCGAAACACTTTAATACATCATATAGTTGCTCTTGGGCCTTAATACGCCCCTGACTTTAGGGGATCCTGGCGGTGAGTAATCCGGATCTGGGATAAAAGGGGGCGCCACGTTCAATGGAGGGCTCCTTTGTCCTGCTTGACGTCCGATCTTAGCTGTCTTGAGGGGGGCTGATTGGCCGTATGTGCTTGAAGAATCATGTTCGGAATAAGGACGCGACGCTAGTCCATTACCTGTAAATGATATGCGCCCACACAAGGCAAGATATTAAAGTTTAATTGCAATATTTGTTATTTAACACTAACAGATAGTAGGAATTTATTTTCTGAAATTAAATCGCAATATTTTTCGAATTTTTATTAAACTAAATCAGAACTTCCTAATTAACCAATGAACTATATCCTACGCAACAGCGTATAGTTCATTGTAATTAGCAGACCTTAAAGAAAAATGGCAAAGCCAGGAATCGCTAAAATGAGAAATAACTCAAAATTTTCATAAATGTATTTACGGTAACTGTATCTGATTACCATGCTTTAAGTAAGGACACATATCTAGTCAACAAATTATTAAAAAAAAAAAAAGATATAAGGGAGCGATTTAAATTTAAATACATACTATCTCATATCGTTCAGTCAATTAATCGCGTAAGTAATAAAAATTTACGTAACATTTATCAAAAGAGTGTCCAAAAAATGTAAATCAGGTATCAGGACAGAATTCTCCTTAAAACAGAAAATTTTCTTTACCAGGCTCTTCACACTTACCGTCTCTGTTTGGGTTGCTGTTATTCCAATAGTTGTCGTTGTTGTTATTTGTGTTCCTGAGATTAGCCTGTGAGTACGCCCTGTTGTTCACATTATTTCTTTCCATGTCTCGATTGTCATTGTCATAATAATTCCTGGTACTTTTGTCGTACGGCGGAGTCGGAGGCGAAATCACAGATATATCATTGTCGTCCCTAAAGCCTTTATTGTCGAATTCTAATGGGCTTGCGTCATCGTACATGGAAGGTCCCAGCCATGGCCTGGACCTTTAAATTGAAATATTAATATGATTTGTCTACTACCTACTATACTTTAATTGATTTATTAGACATTTACTACTTACTTACTTTAAGGAAATCCATGAAAATACAGATTTTTTTATTGCATACAAGTTTCTAACCGATAAAAATACAACAGAAAACTGCCATGACCATGACAGATTTATAATTTAGCAATTTTGACGGTTCGTAGGTTCTATTGACTGTGTATATTAATTAACACCATGTTTTCATTGTTATGATTGGTCAGTAAAAAATAGCGTATGCAACTCACATTTACAGCCTATTAAGACACTCGCATTCATTACGACAATCGTCTACGGCACATGTCGTTCTCATACTCATGTCTTAATAGCTATCATTTACATAATGTACTGTTTTACAAAGTGATAAAATAAATAAATAAAAATTAAAAGATAATGATAAGGATACCGACAAGATAAAGACATATGATAAAGATTCAGCTTGAGCTTAAGGTAAAGATAATGGTAATATACTTATACATATAAATAAAATAAATATAAACGTAAATATAATGTAAATATAAAGTAAATATAAATATAAAAATAAATATAATACAAATAAATAAATAAAAAAATAAAAATAAAGAGTGTAAAATAAAAATTTATTAAAAAATGAAAAGATAACTATACAGATACGAACATGAAAAAAGACATGATAAAGATTCAGCTTCAGCTGAAGGTAAAAGTATAGAGAATGGTAAAGGTAATATAAATATATACAGGGTGTTACAAATTCGTTTCTTTGTATGAGTATCTCAAAAGCCGTAAGAGATACGAGGTCGGTTAAACTGGGGCAAAGTTGCGCAATTTAAGGGTTGCCGTCGAGAAATTTAGAAAATTCCGTCTACTTCCGCAGATATCCGTAAAAAAAGCGAAAAGCATCTATTTTATTTTTATTTTTTCCTGCCTTTGTTTGAAGAGATAAGGTAAAATAAATGTCACATTATTTTTGCCACTTTTTCTCCTCTATAAGCTGGCGGTATCAAATTTTAAATCCGACGTTTCGATTTTGGGTCCTCTTCATCAACATCATTTTTTTAAATACAGACCTGGAATTTTTATCTAATTTTTAAAAAGCCTATGGTCCCCCAAAACCATCACACTTGTCTGATAGTGGTAACAAATAATGCCATAACTGAAATCGGGTCAGAAAAGATCTCTGTCTAACACATTATCTCTTAAAGAAAAAAATCCAGATTTGTTGATTTATGGATACATCGAGGCTTTTAAAAAATTAGATAAAAATTCCAGGTCCGTATTTAAAAAAAAGAAGTTGATGAAGGGGGCACAAAAGCGAAACTTCGGATTTAAAATTTGTTACCGCCAGCTTGTGGAGGAGAAAAAGTGGCAATAATAATATGACATTTATTTTACTTAATCTCTTCAAACAAAGGCAGAAAAAAAATTAAATTAAATAGATAATTTTCGTTTTTTTTACGGATATCTCCGGAAGTAGACGGAATTTTCTAAATTTCTCGACCGGCATGAAATCACCCTTAAATTTCGCAACTTTGCCTCAATTTAACCGACCTCGTATCTCTTACGGCTTTCGAGATATACCTATACAAAGAAACGAATTTGTAGCACCCTGTAGATGTAAATAATATAAATATAAAAATAACGATAAAGAAAAAAAGTATAGTAAAAAATATTAAGAAATAAAAACAAAAAAAATAATTAACAATAATTTGACCAAGATTTATATACCAAACAGTTCTAGACCGAACAAGGTTTGATTCCTGAGTATAGCTCCGAAACACAAAAGGTGTAACACCAATTATTGGATACAGTGTTCTGTTTATTGACATTTTGATTGTAATTAGTTAATAGCGTGAAAAATTTGTTTTTTTTTTAGTTCATAAATTGGTTGCCTGCAAGTAAGTCTTCTAGCAAGATAGTTGTCAAAAGAATACATATTTAGAAAATAATGAAAATCTAAATAGGTACCTAGTTATTGGCACGTTTTATTAATATCATTTAATGGTAAAAAACTTAAGTTACAAATTAATTAATTTTGGGAAAGATTAGACATGAGAAGGATAAGATATCTAAAACAAAATTGTAATTATATAAGAAATAGTTTGCTTTTAAAATGTTATGGGTTTTATAAATCACCAAACTTTAATAGCTTTTATCCATGAAACATTACTTTGTTTACATAACTTACCCATTAGCGTAGGCATCAATAACAGGCTGATTTTCCGTTACTCCCTAAAAAATCGTTAACTGCAGTGAATGTTATAAAACAAAATTACATCAGCCATACCTTATTGTACATGTCGTAACAATATTTGCCCAAAACGCCGGTCAAAATAACGTTTACAACCCATAGGACGAATCCGCGTGCTGCTAAAGTCATTACAATGCCGACTGAAGTTAATAAAACAGTCATCTAAAATGTAAAGTGATATACAGTCAAAAAGCACAATTTACATTAACGTACATGCTATTATTCAAAACTTTCAAAATATTATGCAGTGTGTCCCACTTTCCTATTAATACCCTCGTAGCTCACTGATTACTCATTCCATTTAAATGAAACTTACGTTGTAGGTGACAAATTTCGCCTGATCAATTTTAATAATCACCATATGCGTCCGAAGATATCAAAATCAAGAGAGTCAAAATTCCAAAAAGTATGCTAGGACAATTTCTACAAAGAAAGAGGATAATATTAAGATTTAACGTTCTTAAAAACTCATATATGCCAAATGTAATGGAATTATTAAAAACAATTTAGACATTAAGACTCAGAAGTTTTTTTTTCTCTTTTTCTTCACATATTTAGAAAACTCACTATTGATACATTTCGTTAGAGCAAGAGTAAAATTTTTAATTTTTTTTTAATGGCTCGAATGAAGAGCTATGTTATGTTCTCTCGAGTAGTTGATTGAATATAACTGTACCTGATTCATAATTATCCGATAAGGATGAATTTTTGACAGGATGGAGGTAACGGAATATACAATAGCCAGATACGAGGATATTAAATTAGCCACTGTTTATGAAAACGAGACATTTAAAGGCAAATTTTTTAAGGAATTTTATGAATTATGTAAATATTGATTTTCGATCATTTGGAATAACTTCCAAATAATGAGCCTCAATTTGATGTGGAAACATCTTACGCGCTTCCTTGTAAATTGTGTTCTTTCTAATTCTAACGCCAGAATATAGGCAACCAATTCCAAATAAGTGGTTGCCTATATTCAGGCGTCACGAAGACGAAATATACTCTTTACGAGGGCTGCTCAAATATTTGTGATGCATACAAAATAGCAAAGGCTTTAAAACATTAACCAGTTAAACGCTATTGGAGCAATACATTAAATTACACAACCGATGTCGATATAGCATATGTTTACACATCAGTGTCTCGAGTACTAGCAGACTCACTCATTTCTTTTTTAGTCATGCTCTCTTTCGGAGCATGACCCGATGCGATGGACCTCCGCGCACCTATGGTTAATATTAAAATTTAGTAGACGGAAGTTGCTACTTTTAGTCAAGTAAGGCTCGCCAAAGTTTCATTTACAATGAGATATTATGCTGAATAAAGGTATTTATTTGAAAATTATTCACCCATGATATCTTCAGAATCGATTGTAGTATCAAAATTAGGCGAAATTTTGTTAGATGACACTTTTTGATAAATACGTTCCAATTTTTTATGGAACCCAGCATCCCCAACTATAAAATCTCACTCACTTGCGCATCAACAAATAGTTCCGTGCGTTCCTTAACCTTTGCATAATCGTGTGATAGCAAGCACAACATAATTACATCCAGCAAGGATAAAACCGCAACTACAAGCGTCCACGATCCAATAGTTTTCACGTAAAAAGCTTCGCCTTTGCCGGTAATTGAAACTGAAAATTATAAGATTATAAATATTAGATAGAATTTATGATTATTAATACATCAAATAATTAATGGACTTGATCTAGTTTCGGCAGGTATTCGCACATCATTAAATTTTTTAGTATCTACTGCGAAGAAATAATCCTGAAAAAGAATATTCCAAATATCGCCCACTGTTTTGACGTCCTCTTTCACCGAACCTCGTACCGGGTGGCCAACTAAGAATGGCTCGGCTATATCTCGAAAAGTAATTATTATTGTCGTAAAGACTTAAGGTAAAAAAAATACGAGTAAAGCGGCCAACAGAAAATGTTGGAAATTATTTTTAAGTTATATTATATTTATAGTGTATGAGATATTTCTGGGGCTTTATTTGAAAAAAAATATATGAATTTGGCACCTGTAGAAGTGTTTGATATGTTGGTGCTTAATTTCAATGCAATGATAATTAGGGATTGCAAGGATGCATCGATGTTTTTAAAACTTTATCACGATTTTGAATAAAAAATCTAATAAACTGCTTATTTTTAAGGAAAAAGGTATTACTTGTTTAATATCGATAAACCGCCTGGTCTTTACGAAATTCGAACTTTAATCATTGAATGTACGCGGACTTTATGAGATATGCCATATAGTCTTTTGTTTAAAAAGAAGTGGTATCGTTGCATTTAAATATTTTGAGAAAATCTGATTAATTTGCCGTTATATCAGAAAACTCCTTATAGTGGCTAGGTAAGAAATCGCAATCACCTGACTCAAGGCACAGTTGATAGCCTAATGAAAGTCCTTTTCAACGACTCCAAGCTTATTAAGATCCGTTCAGCCATTTTGAAGTTATTGACATTTATTTCCGAGAATTTGTGGAACAGAGCAAAAAGTGTTTAACAAAAAAGAATCGAATTTATCTCGGCTTTAAAATGGCAATGCATTCTACTATCTTTCATCTTTCTACTATCTGCAAAAAACTGGTTTTAAAATTTAGGATGACTATTACGCCCATGGCGACCATTTTGGGCGCTTTACTCATAAAAATTGAAAAAAACTTTAAAAAATGTCCGGAAATTTAATAAAAGTATTATAAAACGAAATAAGATAAAAAAAAAATAATAAAAAAAACAAAAACAAAAGATTGTTCGGAAAGTTAATAAGAGTATTATAAAACAAAACGCAGTTTTCGGCGAAAAAAAGTTATCAAAAATTAAAAAAAAGGTGTCGAAACCGGGGGCAAAAGTTGAGAAAAAAGCTTAAAAAAATTAAAACTCACTTTCTATGATTTTTAAATTAATAAAAAGTATGTAGGGAAGCACCTAAAAGTAAAATGAACAATATTAATAGTAATGAATTAATAGTTGTTTTGTTTTATTGTATTTTCTTTCTTTGATGCGACGATTTGCCATATTTTTACTAAAACAGTAAAACCGGCAGGCAACAGAAAATTCACCATTGGTCCGATGAAAATCCATGCGGAGCATAACGTTTTAGGTCGGGTTGTTATCCATGATATCGTAACTGGAACAATATATCTGAACATTTTTGAAAATGAAATTGAACACTTTATCGATGAACTACCACTTTAATCTAGGCAAAATATAATTTGACAAGACGTGGAACCACCCCATAATATTCTGACAGTAAGAGACTTCCTTCATAATAATTATCAAGTGTGAATGGGGTAGATAGGAAGAAACAACTGGCCCGCGATTTCCTCAGATCTAACGCCCATGGATATCATACTTTAGGGCTATTTGAAAGATATAGTCCATAAATAAAGAGGTAACAATTCTGAACAAATTCACAGAAAAATTGTCTAAGAAATAAGAAAATTAAATAAAAATGAGAACGAAGCAATTATAAATAAATTGGAACTGGTTAATAGGAGACATTAGGGCATTTAATTTAGGCTATAAATTATACGTTTTATTTATTTTCTTGTGTATGATACGGTACGGGAATCTCGCGTGGGTTACGGCTTGGTTATAACCTTTAATTACCTAGCAAGTTATTTCCAAAATTAGAAAATAAAGATAAATCAGTAAATCAGACTTCAAGCATAATGCCATGACATTTGCAAAAAAAAAGCCTTTAACTCCAGCTAGCAGCAAGTATTTAAGTAGGTAAGAAAGTACGTCGAAAAAATCACGGTATTTCATAATTCTAAAACCATCAATTTTTCAAACACCGTTTTTTAATACATGATATAGGTATTATGCAAAAAATGTGCCGATTTTAACAGAAAATTTAAAATCTTTAAAGAATGTGGCATATCACGTTTAAAGAACAACGTGGGCAACGTTTTTAAAACACCATATATACATTAAAATAAAAACATGAGCAGATGAAATCAAACAATCTTTGTTCAGAATATTTTTTTCTAATTTCAGAAATAATAGAGATATTTCCAATTAAAGAGTTATGGTATGGTATGGTAGGTAGAGGGGTCGCTCTCCTTTGAGAATCTCAGAATATTTCGAGGGTTGAGCTTTTGTAGATCCCCCGGTGCCACAAGAGGATTTTTGAGATGCCTCAACCTTTGGCGAGTCAGTGCCTGACATTCGCAGAGGAGGTGATCTGACGTTTCAGCCATAGTTTGGCAGAATCTGCATCGTCCGTCAGTGGTTTTCCCCAGTTTCTTGAGGTGGTACCTCCAGGGACCATGTCCAATGAGAAGGTCTACGACCAGTTTTATCTAATTTGTTTTAGTAGCTTTCTCTGTGTAGTTAGGCGAGTGAGAGATGAGTCTCTTGGTCTGTCTCTGCCCAGGTGCATTGGCCCAATGTGTCTGTTTCCGCCTTTTTCCCCAATTTCTTATTACGTGTCGTCTAGTGATGCCACAGAATGATTCAGGCCCGCAAAAGGGAGTCTGTGCAACATTCCGTGCGAGCTGGTGAGCGACTTCGTTGCCTTCCACACTATCGAGCACTGGTACCAACATTAAGGTGAGTGTGTTTCTATTTGCCAGTTGATCTGAATCCCACACTAGCCGGGAGTTGATTGTGCTAGATGCTAGCGCTTTTAAGGCTGCTTGACTATCTGATGGATATAGATCTTTGCACCTCTTAGGCCTGTTTTTGGCACATTTAGAGATGGCTATATTGATAGCATTTAGTTCGGCTTGACAGATTGTGGGATTGTTTCCTAAAGGTGCAGAGATTCGTCACCTAGGTCCGTAAACTCCGGATCCTACTCCTTCTTTCACCTTTGATCCATCTGTGTACCAGACAAGTGATCCCCTAGATACTACAACTAGAGAGTTGTTTTAGTCTTTCCCCTGTAGTATTGTGGTCTTCAATTACGACTTCAAACGAGAGATAAAAATGGAGTTTTGTTTCCAGTGTATCGGTTGGTTTGGTCATCGCCTCTATCTGGATGCCCTTCAGAATTTTAATGTGACCAGTCAGGTTCCTGGCTTCAGTTTTTGTGTCTGAGTGACTCTGTATGCACTGGTCCAGGCCTCCTTTTTTATGCATATGTGCAGCAGAGGGAGGTCAAGTAGGGTTTCCAGAGCTGCTGTGGGGCACATTTTCATAGCCCCTGTTATACCCAGACAGGCGAGCATTTGTACTCTTGTTAGTTTTCGGTTGTTATTTCCTTTGTTTTTACCAAATACACTAAGCAGACGTAGGTTATAATAGGCTTAACAACAGACAACAGTGTTATAGGACCACCAGATGATGGAGGGTTTTAGCCCCCATGTTTTACCAAAGAGTCGTCGACAGGCCCAAAGCGCGGCCGTTGCTTTTTTGATAGTTCTTTCCAGGTGCGAATTCCAGGTTACTTTCTGGTCAAGAACGATGCCAAGACACTTAACCTCTTTTGAAAGCTCTACCGTTGTCCCTCCCAAAGTGGGTGCTTTAAGGTTCAGCTTCGTTCTTTTTGTGAATGGGATCACTACGGTTTTGCGTGGGTTGACATTTAGTCTGTCCTCTGTACACCATGTGCACAAAGTTGAGTGCACTTTGCATATGTTCTGAGGGAACGTTGTCATGCTTACCTCTTGTTAATATAACTAGGTTCTCTGCGTAACCTTGGACTAGAAAGCCCGCTTCAGACAGTCTTACCAGTAGATCGTCAACCACCAGAGACCAAAGCATGAACGATAGGACCCCTCCTTGATGGCATCCCTTTATTACTTTGACTGTGACGGCTGTTTCTCCAATGGTCGCGGTGACTTCACGGCTGGTTAGCATGGATTTTATCCATTTTGTAGTGGTTGGTTCCACTCCTCTGCGGGTTGTGGCGCGCTGAATGGATTCATGTAAGGTGTTGTCAAATGCACCCTCTATGTTTAGAAATGCACACGCAGCGCCACTTTTGTTTCAGCCAGTGCCTTCCCTATATCGCGGACGAGATTTTGAAGAGCATGGGTGGTAGATTTCGATGGTGATGGTTGGTATGCGAATTGTTTTGCATGGAGTGAAGCATAAGAAAGGAACTTGCTCCTGACGTGTCTATCAATAATCTTTTCCATCGTTTTAGGAAGGAAGGAGGTTAAGCTAATGGGGCGGTAAGACTTTAGTTCCTCTTGTGATCGTCGCCCTGTCTTTGGTATGAACTCTATCTTAACTTTCCTCCAGTTTTTGGGAATTTAGCCTAATGCAAAGCTGGATGTGAATATTGATTGAATGTGTGGTAGTAGGTGCTTTATACCTTGTCGTAACAAGGCTGGAAAGATTCCATCTACTCCCAGGGATTTATAGGGTTTAAAGCTATGTATCACCTATCTGTTTGTTTTTTTTTTGTAAAGATTTTGTTGGCTAGACTTTTTACCCTTTTCGTAGGCCGCTGAGCAGGGGGGCTCGTCTTCTTATGCCAGCTCTTCTTTGGCAATTATGCTTGACCCGCGAAAGTGTGTTTCTACAAGGATCCTTAGATTTTCTTCAGGTGTCTCAGCATAGGTGTCTTGGGCTTTATTCTTTAGAAGGCCGATTTCGTTTGAGTGCTCCTTGTATAGCACTTTTTCTAGACGAATGGACGGTGCAAATTCATCTATCCGTTCACAAAAGGACCTTAAAGTTCTTCTTTTGGGTCTCCGAAGCTCTATTTCCCAGTCTTTTGGGCTTCATTGAAGGCTTTCCGCCACTCAGTCTTTATCCTGTTTAGTGTCCTGTTCCACCATGCCACATCTCTTTGGGTTGCCACCTGTTTCACAGGGCAGTTTCTTTCGTAAGAGGCTTTAAATAGTTATCTGGATCATCCTGTATATATTCACTTTGATCATTATGTGTTATTAAAGAACTTAATTCTAGTATAAAATATTTCCATATAAATAAATATTTCTAGGGCTTTTAGGGTCACTTAATTAGCACTTGTGCAATTTACACCCTGAAACCCGGACCGAAGAGGTCCTGCGTTGAAACAAGACAGAGCTTTTAGCTCAACCTAAATACGAATTGGCTTCTAACTTACCCCATAGGACAACTGATGATACTACAAGCAGGCAGATGCTAAACACAAGGTAAAGAGCCATAAAATAGCTAAACCCTGCTGGTTTCACAATGATATCATCAAAATAAGAATCTTCCGCATAGTTCTTATCTGAAAAAGAAGAGAACCGCTTTAAAATGCATTACTTAGTATAGGTAAATTTGGACGAATATTCCCCTAAATACACTACTTTATAATATGACATGCCACGTTGCCACTGATAAGGGGTTCAATTTATAAAAGTTAAATTAAATCACCATAGGTGGCTTAGTTGAAGGTATATCGAAATAAATTATCTAAAAAATTGCATATAACTTAATGTGAATCCCATGTACCTACAAGCATGTCTGGTGCATTAAAAAATTTAAATTGGTATATTTTTCTTTAGCATTAAATATAAGATTTGTTCTTTTAAATGATTTGATCAAAATGAAACTCATTTGTTTCGATCAAAATCAAAAATGTGTTTTATTCTATTAAATTTTGAAAAAATCGGGTATTAGACTCTATCATTGGTTTATAAATGGCTAAAAAAAAAAGGTAAAATACGAAGAAAAGCATAAACTTGTCTATCATATTGAGGTTTTCCCCGAACGTTATGCTTAAAACCACATTATACACGAGAAAGATCCAGGATTGCAAATTTTATTATTATTAATTGTGCCCTCAATATTAAAATCTCAACACTATCGTAATCACATGCAGATAGATGTGCGTGAAGTCAAAATCAATTTTGGGTCTGATTGCATCGGTTCGGGTTTTATCAGTAAGATTGGTTTAATCTGTGTTAGTTTGGGTGGCTTTGAGTTATTTTTGTTTAGTGGGAATTAGGATTGGTTACTTTGGAGTAGTGAGCGAATACAGGTTGATCCGCTCCCCCATACACTGTAACGTCATAAGACCATGAGCTAAGCTCCTCTTACTTGACCTTAGATCGTATTTGCTTTTGTGAAGTTGTTGAAGATGTCCTCGACCTCGAGACACCCTTGGCCTTGGCGTGCCCTTGGTGCACACATAATCCTTTACATTTTTAACAAAAATATGGGATTTAATAATAATACATTTATCCGAGTTTATAGTTGCACCTTTCTAACCATACACCGAAAAATTTGCGTCACGCTGATATTGATGGGGAACGACATTTGATTATGTATTAGTAGTATCTAAAATAATATTTCCCTATAAAGAACTTAAATTGTCTAAATTAACAATGACCAGAAAACGCACCTAGATATATTTCATATATCGTCGCACCAATATCCACCAATGGAGTTCCAGTTTCAGTTGTAACAGCACCGGTGTGTAAGACAATCGCAGAAATACTGAGCAAGATCCATCCAGTTCCTTGTATCTAAAAAAGTTAATATTTGTTAATTTATTTATTTATGTATAACAAGTAATAATCTCCTTTGAGATATAGGGTAGAGTGTCGGAATTACCGAATAGGGAACTTGAACCTTTTTTTTTATTTCTTTAATATATTTGCCTACCTTGCTGCGGCCGTCGCGGTTCTTCTACATTTTCACAATACGACTGGACGACCGCAACAGGGTCGTAGCACAGTCCTATATGTGTAAATGTAAATAAGGGCTTCAGTCTTCAGTGCCCTTTTATATGGAACATACAATTTTTTGATTTACAGTGACAACGACACGGTAGGTGCACGGTAGGCACACAGTCGGTGCACAGTCCTATATCTGAAAATCAGCCTTAAAACGACACGTGACGTCACGCCGCTCGTTCGATCGGAAGGCTGTCATTGACATATCTTAAAATGTCAGTGAAGGCAGTATGGCATCGGCAGCCACAAGTATTAAAATATTTACATTTATTATTGCTTGTCGTTGAATTGCGAGGGTGTTTGCTATAATTCGTGTGGATTTGTAATTTAATCTGTGCTTTAATATTAATAATAATAATGGAAGCTAAGACGGTCCCTGCTCTGCCGTCCGTCAGGCGCAACGACAAACGAGCTACTTGACGTCACAACCGGTCCCAGCCAAGGACGGCGCGTTACAAGAATAATTTGTATTATGCAGTTTTTAATTGCTTATATTTATTATACAAAAATAAAAAATTAGTTTTTTTCTGAACTGTGGTACTTTTAAGAGTAATAAATTATATTTGTGAGTAATATTTTTCAAATTTAATTTTTATGCAAGTTCCAATCCCGAGCACGCATAAGCAGCATTTGTGTCTAGACAAGCAGAGCAACCATTTAGCCCTCAGTTTACCCATGTCCTTTCGGTGCAATGAATTACTTTCAAGTGCTCTGGTGGTTCAGTGGTTAGATGATGGCTCTGTGAAACGACTTGGCCCGGGTTCAATTCCTGTCGGTGTTTTCTTATTTTTTTAAGATTATGTTTGTAAAAAGTTTTTTTTCTTCATTTTGGCCATGCATTGGGTTAGTTTTGGTAAATATTTGTTGGCTGTGCCCCCGAAGCGAGCGGAGGGCCATGCGGGAAGTGAAATAATAGTCAACGTTTCCTTGGCCTCATTAGTACCGTGCTGCGGCTAGACCCAATTATAAGCAGCAAACTTAACTTACGCCAACCGTTTAGTATCGTTCAGGCGGTGCTAAATGCAGGTGTGATATTTTATAGAGAATGTTCCGAGAAAAAACACGTGTTACTATATAAAGAGAGTTTGTGCTTAAGGCCACATATTTCAGTAACGATAAGTTGTACAAATTATTTCTTTGGATGTAAATGAACTCTACTCTGTTGTTATTCACTTAGTTTACTCAAAACCTATGTAAATTTGGTCATTTTTAAATAATGTGTTCGGTTATTGTTTTAGGGATAATATCGGCAGTCTTTGTACGGATATTATCGGCATCCCAAGTAACACATAGGATGGCGCTTTATATCCGAATTGCTTTAAAAATGATTTATAAGTGCTTCATTTATGACTATACGAAGTTATTGCAGAATCTCAGATTACCAATTTGCTTAAATGATATTTTGTTCTTTAATTCAGTTCTTTAAGCGGTTTAAGAACGTAATTTGAGAGCTGCTATAAAGTAGGTTCTTAATTGTTCTATAAAGACATTCATTATGACTTTTAAGCTATATACTTGCTTTGTAAACATGCCTAAGATCCTCTTATACAGACAAATGATATCTTTATAGAAGCTTTATAAAGATTATTTAAACGCTTATATGCCATTTAAAGGGACATATTACCTGTTTAAGTAAAATGGCGTCGTGAAATACCACTACACAGGATGTTAAGAGTTTTGTCTTTCAACTCTTCTATAGAGAGTATATTTAGTGTTTTAGTTGTGTTCCACTTAATAAGTTGCTGTCAATATGATTAAAAATGACAACTTTAAGAACTGGAAATACCTGAAGAAATCTGGACATTTTACATAGGAGGGCGCTTTGTATTCGAATTGCCTTAAAAATTATTTATATGTGCTTCATTTATGACTATATGGAGTTATTGCAGAATCTCAGATTACCAATTTGCTTAAATGATATTTTGGTTCTTTAATTTAGTTCTTTAAGAGGTTTAAGAACGTAATTTGAGAGCTGCTATAAAGTAGCTTTTTAATTATTCTATAATGACATTCATTATGACTTTTAAGCTATATACTTGCTTTGTAAACATGCCTAAGATCCTCTTATACAGACAAATGATATCTTTATAGATGCTTTATAAAAATTATTTAAACGCTTATATGT
>MU181960.1:189576-228874 GCA_016904865.1 Pissodes strobi
GATATCTTTATAGATGCTTTATAAAAATTATTTAAACGCTTATATGTAATTTAAAGGGACAGATTACCTGTTTCAGCAAAATGGCGTCGTGAAATACCACTACACAGGATGTTAAGAATTTTTGTTAGCGACTCCATATTGTTTACTGAAATTTAATATTGATAGATGAAACGGCATTCTATTAGAAAACAAAATTGGGTTTTGGTAGTAAATTAATACATTCTATATATTCATCAAAATTATTAGAATTCATAAAACACTTGTTTGGGATCAATTTATTAAAAACTTATTGATTTTTATGAAAAAAAAGTTATGAAAATAATTTCAAAAAAAATTAGGAAAATGGTCAATTTTCTAAATTTTGGTGGCGAGTAGTAATTTTACGAGGTAGCATATTACATAATTACAATACATTTTTTCTGGCATGTCGTTTTTAGGTACTCTCGCCTGCCCTCAATAGATTTTTATACATAACTCGTTCAAATAATTCCATATACTGTAGACGCCATTCTGAATGGCTATTCCTACAACCTCTGTAATTATCAAAATGTCTGTTTGTGTTTGAGTTTTAGTGGAGTAGGAGATATTCCTGTAAGCATTTTGCAATATAGAAGATTTAATGAGGCGGTAACTCTTTCCAAATATATAAAAGTTATATAAGGCATATTTAATGGCGTAAATTGCATTTATGTCTTTTTTAAAAAACAGTTACATAAACGCCATATAATAATACTTACACAGCATTATTGCAATTTAAGAGCAAGTTTAACTTCACTAAGATGCTTTATATGTTCTTTATAATGGTGATGGTAAGCGCTATACTTAGTTCAAGAAGTTATATAGTGGCTATATATTAGGCATATATACGTGTTAAAAGAGTTATATAGAAGTATTATAGAATAGTTTTTTGGGCGCATTTAGTCACACTTTTATATAATAGCTGAGTAAAGTGGTCCCTTTAAGACAAATAGCAGCCATATAAGTAATATATAATTGATTATCTTACCTTTTATAGCATCGTTTTACTCTATAAACTAGTGATATAAACGTTTGTTTAATCTCCATAAATCTTTTTGTGTTACTTGGGATGGCCGGCATTACCCCACCGAATTTTATTTCAAACTTTCCGTTTGCAGATGCCGCGGACAAGAAAAACTACGAGAGCTTCTTGGACTTCTGAGACGCTCCTGGCAGCCATAGAAAATGGACGTGCTGTTCGGGAGGTTTTAAGAAGTTTTACCATTCCAAGAGCGACTCTTCAAGATCGACGTAGAGGCGGCCGAGTGTCGAAGCCTCCATTGGGACGACGCGTAGCCGACCGACAGCGCGACGCCCAGTATTTACTCATGATCAGGAGCGTGATTGATTCTTCGGAATCACAACAGCGCAAGTTCAATAAAACGCCTACACCTTTGCAAAGTTCAATAATTTGGAAACTCGGTTCAAGGAGGAAAAAGGCTTAGCAGGTCGTGACTGGTTAAAGGGATTTTTACGAGGCAATCCAGAAATTAGACTAAGGAGACCGGAATCAACCAGCGTAAATCGGGTGACGGCTTTCAAAAAGAGAACTTTTTATTATATTTTTTTGCAAACCTGAATGTTCTAATGGACTTGAAGTGGATCGAAACATAGGATGAATTAAAATAAATATGAATACAATAGACAAATAAACATATAAAGCTACATATTACAACAATACAACAGATAGCTCATCGCAGAAGAAAAAAATGGGGTCATCCAAACATTGACGATAGTAACATCTATAAAGACATCATGTAAGAAAGTATTCCATTGTTTTTAAGCAGAAACAACTAAACCCACAAAGACTTGATTAGAAACAGGGCTGGCAAAAATCATGATTTTAAAAAAAATAAAGAAAAAAACAGATTTTTTGATGTAATTAATAATAACATTAATAATATGTGTTAATAACATTAACAATTAATAAAATTGTAAAGTAATCAAACGCTACTTTCTAAAAACAAAAATCATAATACTATACTACAGGTAGCTGTAGGTACCTATTTAACCTATTACGTGCAATTACCCTATACCTATTACCTATTATCAATCAGTCAAAAAAAATATTTTTTTTTCTAAAAAATATAATAATAATAAAACTATTATGACGATATTTTCATATTCACTGACTTCATACCAAAAACAAGTTTTGCGGCCTTTTCTTTGCCAAGCCGATTTCTTAAATCATTATGGCTTATGGCATAGAATATAAGCAGAAAATATTCTCCCTACACCGGTCGAAGACGGTACTGCAGTTTATAAGCATTAAATCGTCTTTTGTTACTGCATTTATGGGATATATTGTCTCCCACCAGTTAATAGTATTAGGTTCTAAAGCTTTGTCAGACATTAATGAACTATACTAAAAGGTTCTGTCTTTGAATTCAGTTTTATTAACATTTGCATTAAATTGGTGTCATATATTTAAAATTCTAAAAATTGATTTAAATAATTGATTTTTAAAAAAATCGCTTGATTAAAATCATGCCAACTCTGATTAGAAACTATACTAAAGTTTCAAGACGGTTTAGAGAACTATTTTGGGAGTATACGACAACAAAGTGGGAATTGTGTAAGCCCTACTCCGATTCACTTTGAAAGAGCATATAGGAAACTATTTTGCCAAAACTTTTGCATTCCCATCATATGAATTATGAGGATGATTTAGACGTTCTCCCATCCTAATTACGAGATACCAATCCGATTTTAGATGAGAGTTACCAAAATACTCCAAATTTAGAAGCAGCTATTAGTCTGCCAGATTATGATTATCGACGTGAAAATATAACACTTCAAAATGCTTTCAATTATGTATGTGTTTATCTCTGGAAAAAGGGTTTAGAAATTCATGAATGCCACCTTTGTCTTCAATTTTCTAATGCAGTAGAAACTTTATACAAGTCATTCTTGTGAGCTTGATAAAATATCTGTAGAGATAAACGTTTTCCAAAACTTATTTTCAAAAAAGTAAGACTACACTCTTAAAACAACCCTGTTCGGGCTTCCCTTTATTTATGTAATTCAATTATTTATTAGGTTAAGCCTATTTTACACAATAAAATATGCAAACAGGAGCTTGTAAAAAAGAAAATACCCACAGGGAAATTAATATTTTAATTTTTTTTGTTAATAAAAACATTATATGGCTAAAAGTGGCTTTCGTTTTCACAACCTTCAATAGAAACCTGAAAGAGATAGTCTCACTGATTTTACTATGAACAAATAACAAGAAAAAGTGATTGTCGCAGTAGTCATTAATGCAGATGTGTTTTTGAAACATTGAAATCTCGACATATACGATATTCACATGTGTTACTAGACTCTAAAATAGGCGATCTATGTTCATAGTAATACTTAGAATTGTTTTATACAAATCAAAACCGATGCGGCAAAACATCTTCATCACATTTTACGGCCGATTATACCAGAGTACTTATACCGTGGTTATAATATGTAGCTGGTGCAACAAACTTTTTCAACCATACCGCTCGGGGCTCGAACGGGAAGTCGCAAGCGGCCAAGGTGACGAAAACGCAGTATAGGAAAAACATTAAAAGATTCCCATCTGTTCTAGGTAATCTGTGGTAAAAGTAAAAGATAGTTATCCCATGCTTGGTTTGAATTGTGACGAGCCAGAACCAGTCGCGGTATATCTCGATCTTTACTTTCGATCGCCTTGCCGTATCACACATTTTGTAACGTTTGCCTCATCGTATCACACATTTTATAATGTTTCCGTAACGCATTCGCCGTGGCATACATATCGTAACGTCTTCGTAAGGCATTGAACAGATTATTCTCCAGGTCCATAGTGCACGTAATAATAAATTTGTCTAATCGAATTAAGAATATTTTAGCATACTCGAAAGAGAAATAAGATTTTTTTTAAAAACTAATTAGCATAAAAAGTATAGTCGCATAAAACTTACAACTCCCAATACACCGGCCGTAAAGACCAGCGGTTCCATAAGATTTTCGCGTTTTTGCACCCCTGAGGTCATCGTCAGTCGATCTTTTCGTTGCACGCAAAAATCACTTAACACCTTGCATATTCACCTGACTCACGCAAACTAATTATTTTTAAAGTAAATATCATATCAAAGCAATTTCGTACGATAAACAGATAAAAATTTGAGAAAATAATAAAACGGTATCAGGAGATAAGAGGGTGCTGTAAAAGTTTGATAATGCGTAGGTACGTTATTTCGGATAACTAGCGATAAGCAGGAATTTTTGCTTATGAAAATGACACATTCGTAACGAAAACTTTAATTATCTTTATTAATACAATGATCCACATACAAATAATAGACATTATCAACTCTATTTCCGATAGCTATCTATGTCACCAACTAAAAAAAAAGACATGATTCGAAATTGTTTTTAGTTCTGCAGTTTGTCATTAAAATACGACATTTCGGATATAAGCATTTTCTATAATGATACTCCTACTCCTAGAATTACTGAAATCAATTCGAAGCGCCAAAAATTCAGAATTTAACATGATTTAAAAATATGCATTTTTTTTTTGAAGTACAGGATTGTTCATTTTACGGTGTCACTTTTTTGTAAATTTCTCTTTTGCAATATGAAAAAGTGCGAGGGGCATTTCTAAGTAGCATTTAATAAATCTCTTCTGGCAGTCAATACACACATATTAAGTGTCACGTTTAACAAACATACGTTGGTCGGGATAAACAAGTGATTTTATTATTGTTTAATACCATAAAGAAGAGTGTGGAATCTCAATTAACCACTTTTAATGAACTAGATTATTGTAGGGTAGTGAGAGAAATTGAAACATGTATTCGGTTTAATCTACTTTAATAATGCAGGTGTAAATTGCATTTGAATATTATAGATATAAGTAAACAGCGGTTTCTATGTTAAATAGAAATTATATATATACAATTCTTAGAATAATTGCAGGCATTCGTCCATTCAAGCATAAAACTAATATTACAAAAGGTTTCATAAAATTAGAAATATCTACTGAAAAGTCTTGATTGTTTGATTTAAAAATGAGTTTTTTATCTTTCTTATTTTAATACTTTTCGTTCTCCAACTGAGCAACTTTCACACAGCGTACCTTTCACCTTGACTGCTTTACCTG
Organism: Pissodes strobi; assembly: GCA_016904865.1. Taxonomy (NCBI): domain Eukaryota; kingdom Metazoa; phylum Arthropoda; class Insecta; order Coleoptera; family Curculionidae; genus Pissodes; species Pissodes strobi. The sequence goes on from MU181960.1 coordinate 194,711, forward strand.
TCTTCAACGGGGAGAGATTTTTTTTGGTTATTTTCCAAGCTTAATTTTTGTGTTTACGGAAACCATAAATCCAGATGTTCCATTTTCCAAAGGGGACGGTATCATTCTGACTTCGAAGAATTGCTTAAAAAAGCCCAAAAGGAGGTCTTTGTCCAACCTTGGACAAAGATAACTGAGGTGCACTAAATATTCTCTAATATTTGTGCATACAAGAGAAATTGGCCCAAAAAGGAATTTGACCTTTTGGCGCGAAGAGGCACTTGCTGGAGCGCGGTGACAAGACCGATCCAGCAACGTGGAGTGTTAGCAGAGCAGAGCACTGACTTGATTAACTTCTTTCCTTGAGCTAGTCGCCTAGCGGCAAAACCACGTAATAAAAGTGGGCGGTGACACATACCGAATTCATTTGAGATTACAAGGGTAGAAAATGTTTTCATTCTTTATTTGACACACTATTGTGTACAATGCTGACTTGAGACAAAAATATATTAACTTCAAAACGATTACAAACGTTTTCCTTTACGTGTGAAGAGTTGCTGAATTGTAATATATTATACTGACAGTACTGCTGTACAGGCTCGAATTATGGGATCGTCTGTCCAGGTTTGGACTAAGGGCTTTTGAAGAACGGGCATATGCTGATTTAAATGCACAAATTGGGTTGTACCCGGGGTGAAATAAATCTATTTTGAGATTAATTATGGCTCATTCATTCTACATACATACAGGGTGTTATCACCAAATGATACGGTGAAAACGATAGTTTCTACACGTGTTGGGGTGTTTCCCCAACATACGTCATTCTTCTTTTTTCAAAAGGCATACTAAATTTTCCAATTTTTGGGATGATTCCAAATTATGCACGAATGCATAATGATTTTTCTTTAATCGTCTCCAAGAAACGAGGATTTAAAGTTATTGCTAAAAAATTTAGTTTTTTTCAATACCTATGTAGATTCTTAAGATCTTAAATTAATTTGTATTTTATTAACACGTGGCCATATTACATATTTTGGTAAGAAATTCCTCTCATCAGAATTGAAAAAAAAAATTAAATTTACAGCAACACTTTTAAAAAACATTTTTAGCTAATTTGGTAGAAAAATTAAATTGAGATAATTTCTAAGCTTATGTAGGTATAGACACATTAGCCACCATTCTATCGACGTATGTACAGGGTGGCTCGAATTCGTGTCTATGTATGGGGAACTCGAAAACCGTAAGAGATACAGTGTCGGTCAAATTAAGGCAAAATTGCGCATTTAGGTGCCTAACAATATGCCGTTTAGAAAGTTTTAATATTTCGAGTATTTACGGAGATATCCGGAAAAGACCGAAATTTTGAAAAATCGTTTTATTTTTTTCCTGGGCTTATTTAAAAACGGATTTTTAATTGAATTGCACTTTTGCATTGCCACTTTTCCGCTCTATCCAATGATGGTATCCAGTTTGAAATCCGACGTTTCGTCTTCAAGGGATCATCATCAACTTTCTTTTTTTAAATACGAACTTTAATTTTTTTTATCGTTTTTCAGATGGTATTGGCGTTATTAATATGAATATGTGTTTTTATTTTTTATTTAATTTTTTTTTTATTTTTTTTATATTGTATATTTTGCTTTGGCGTAATTTTAAATAATTTAAGGTAGATACTTTTGAAATTTTTAGATTGTATAAACATATTTTATTTTGTTTTTGTATTAAGTGGAAAATTTGAGCCAGTATTAAAAACAAAAAATAGTAAAATTATTTTTTACGAGATTATGGCTATGAACTATTATTCAAACAAGTTGCTTAGTGCAAAGATAAAATATTTTCAACTTTTAACCAATTGAAAAATTTATTTAATAGAGAACATCAAGAATTTATAATCATATTACGTGATACTATAATAGGTACTTTGATGGAAAAACACACCTACTGGAATTTTGCTTATAAATTAAAAAAATATATATAATTTTTTTTCAATTTTTAAACAAAATTCCAGTAGGTGTGTTTTTCTGTCAAAGTACCTATAGTATCACGTATGTAGTATGATTATAAATTGTTGATGTTCTCTATTAAATACATTTTTTAATTGGTTAAAAGTGGAAAATATTTTATCTTTGCACTAAGCAACTTATTTGAGTAATAGTTCATGGCCATATTCTCGTAAAAAATAATTTAACTATTTTTTATTTTTAATACGAGCTCAAATTTTCCACCTAACACAAAAAACAAACAAAATATTTTTATAGAATAAAAAATTTCAGAAGTACTTACCTTAAATTATTTAAAATAACGCCAAAGCAAAATATATAAAATAAAAATAATAAAAAAATAATAATAAAAATTTAAAAAAAAAATTAAAAAATAAAAACACATACGCATATTTATAACGCCAATACCATCAGAAAAACGTAAAAAAAATTAAAGTTTGTATTTAAAAAAAGAAAGTTGATGATGATCCCTTAAAGACGAAACGTCGGATTTCAAACTGGATATCATCATTGGATAGAGCGGAAAAAGTGGCAATGCAAAAGTGCAATTAAATTTGAAATCCGTTTTTAAATAAGCCCAGGAAAAAAATAAAACGATTTTTCAAAATTTCGGTTTTTTCCGGATACCTCCGTAAATACTCGGAATTTTAAAACTTTCTAAACGGAATATTGTTAGGTTCCTAAATGCGCAATTTTGCCTTAATTTGTATGTACAGGGTGGCTCGAATTCGAGTCTATGTATGAGGAACTCGAAAACCGTAACAGATATAGTGTCGGTCAAATTAAGGCAAAATTGCGCATTTAGGTGCCTAACAATATGCCGTTTAGAAAGTTTTAAAATTTCGAGTATTTCCGCAGATATCCGGAAAAAAAAACAGAAATATTGAAAAATCATTTTATTTTCTTCCTGAGCTTATTTAAAAACGAATTTCAAATTCGATTGCACTTTTGCATTGTCCTTTTTCCGCTCTATCCAATGGTGCTATCCAATATGGAAACCGACGTTTCGTCTTCAAGGAGTCACCATCACCTTCCTTTTTTAAATAAGAAATTAAATTTTTTATCGTCTTTCAGATAATATTGGCGTTATTAATATGAATTTGTGTTTTTATTTTTTTTATATTATTTTTAATTTTTATTTTATTTTATTTTTTTTGGTGAAATTTTTACATTCTATACAAATATTGTATTTTGTTTTTGTGTTAAATGGAAAACTAAAACGTTTACTTTTTATAAAAATAAAATGGAGTAAAATTAAATAAACAGGTTTATTTATTTTTTACCCGAAAGCAAAATAAACAATTAAAAAAATTTAAAATAACATTTAAAAAACATAAAATTAAAAATTAAAAACACATATTCATATTTATAAAAAAGTTAATGATGATCCCTTGAACATGAAACATCGGATTCCAAACTGAATACCACCATTGGATAGAGCGGAAAAAGTGGCAATGCAAAAGTGCAATTCAATTTGGAATCCGTTTTTAAATAAGTTCGGGAAAAAAATAAAAGGATTTTTCAATATTTCAGTTTTTTCCGAATATCTCCGGAAATACTTAGAATTTTAAAACTTTCTAAACGGCATATTGTTAGGCACCTAAATGCGCAATTTTGCCCTAATTTGACCGACACTGTATCTGTTACGGTCCTCGAGTTCCCCATATTATTATATAGACTCGAATTCGAGCCACCCTGCATGTACAGGGTTATTGAGTATATTTGGACCAATAGATAACTTTTTTATTTGAAGGATTCGAAAAACGTTTGAATTAGAAAAGTTGTAGGATTTCGCACAAAGCGCAAGAATTTGATAGGAAAACAAACGAACGTCGTAAAGCCGTCAAAAACGACTAACTTAGGTTTTTTAAATGGAATGCCCTATATAATGTTACATATTCTGATTCTACGTAAAATTTCGAGTATATTTCATTTAATATAACATATACGCACTATTAATATGTTTTCTACACCCTTCGTATATGAATTTATTTAAGTCATTACGGGGTTTCTATGGAAACATCGGCAAATGCCAGTGCATCCAGAAAAAGTGAAAAAAGTTTATTGTCACTCATTATGAGCTACACTCAACAAGAATTTATATTAAGCTAAAACTAATGAATTAATTACAAAAAATGTGGAATTAATATTGAATATTCACTTTAACAGGTGTTCAAAGTGACCTCCGTTTTGTTCGACACAAAGACGCTAACACGTTTTTAAGTGGTGGACGACATCCCTCAACGACTGCTTCGGGTGGATTCGAAACAACTGTATTTCTTCCAAAATTTTCTGCTTCCAAATCTGCTAAAGTCTGGAATGTGTATTCATGATGCACTCGCTCTTTAAGCCATCCCCAGAAAACCTGTCTATCAAAGTAAGATCGGGGCTATTGGTGCACCATCGAATTGAACCATTCTTTCCAACCCAAGTCTCATATTTTTCATTTAAGAAGTGAGTCACGTTTGCGTGTTGTGAGCACCATCTTGTTGCCAAATAGATCGGTTGAGGATGTTAAGCGGTAATTTATCTAAAAAGTTCTCTATTTCTTCATTGAGAAATTGGTAATATCTATCACCAGTTAGACCACCTTCATAAAAAATAGGCCCTAATATTCTATCACCAGCAACGCTACACCAAACACTGAAAGCTTTCCATCCTGATGTTTTAACAGCTTGGTGAGGGTTTTCTTGACTCCAATAGCATTTAGCCTCAGCGAGAATGAGATAAAACACAGTTATACAGTCGTTACATTTTACATGTATGTTAACTTGTTAAGAGCAAAAAGTAGTTCTCGTCCGATCACTGAATTTAAGCAACGTCAGGTGTGGTTAGCACTTGGATTTCATGAAGGTTTCACTTCCACCGCGTAACTGCACACATGATTTTTTTTTTTAATTTCGGCTGGATCTTATGGTAAAGTTAAAGGTAGTGAAAATGTTGACAATAAAAGCAACTAAATATCTTTTCCGGTTTGAACGGAAGTGATTATTCCAAGAAGAAAAGTGGGCGACAGCGCGAGCGCCCCATCATAACTGCCAGAATAAATATAATTGCGTTTTCGCTACTAACGTGAAACGTTGTGTTGTGGTATAAGCAAGATTATTTTATAAAAAAAAATCTGTGTATAATATATGAATTTACAATAGGACAACTGAACGAAAAATTTCTCATTTCGATAAAAATGATTTTGCTTCTTAAAAAATACAATTCACGTTGAAATAAAAACTTGACAAATGCTATGTTGGCCAAAGGGAAAAGTACCTTTATCTTTAATATTTGATTAAAATGCAAACAAAAAAAATGTCATTGAAATTAAATTAATATCCAAAATCTTAAATTTCAGTTCAATTCAATCCAATTTAAGAAAACCACATTTCGGCATTAAGAAACTTTTTAAACATTCCCCGATATCATTTAATACCTACTTTGCTTTACCTGAACATATCTAACTATTTTTATATGTGCCACTCGTACCTGTTTCACTTTGTCAAATTTTATTCAGTCAAAATTATTAAAAAGATTTTGCGCTAATGTTAACTAATGAACAAAGGGTTTTTATAGCCCGGAGTTTCGGAGATAGACAAGTTTCATACCAATATGTTGTAGAACAATTTAATGGAAGGTGCATGTAACCAAAATAGCTATAGCAACTTAATAAAGATGATGCAGAAAACTGGCTCCGCATTGGATCTCAAAAGGGAAAAAGGCAATATGATGAAAATGACGCTGCGAAACTTCTAGTCTAGTTGTAAAAAACAAAATAAATATAAACCTAACAGTATTGGGCCCTTTGCGGTAACAGTTGAAGGGAAAAATGATAACAACATTGGCAATTATCACCCAATGGCTATAGCCAGAGATTTATTTAGCGCAGACATCTCGCACAAAAAAGGTCCACTTCGTAAGGGGAGGAACAGAGTCACTATTGAATTCGATTCACCAGAAGCCGCGAATTCTTTTCTGAAAAATAAATTTCTTTTGGATAAGGACTATGAAATATTCATTTTTAATGTTAAGGTTTCCTGCAGAGGGATAGTTAGAGGCATATACAAGCAATTATCTATAGAGGATATCAAACAAAAAAGTGAATGTGCAGTCGCAGTCATGAACATGATGAGATTCAATAGACGAGTTAGTAGCGATACTGGTGATAATATAACGAAATATGTACCAACGGGTATACTTGTCTATTTACTTTTGACGGTAAAATTTTACCTCCAAGTATTAATATTTTTGGTTTGGATATGAGGGTGGAACCCTATATCATGAGGGTGACACAGTGTTTTAATTGTTTACTTTTTGGACATGTTAAAAATCAATGCAGAAGCAAACAAAAATGTCAGAGGTGTACCAAGGTAAATGAGGGTGAATGCTCAACTCCTCAATGTTGTTATGATTGTGATAGTTTAAGTCATCTTTCCATAGATCAAAAATGTCCAGAATTCATTAGGAAAAAACAAATTAGGTTTTATATGTCTCTCAATTCAATTACTTTTTATGAAGCTGAACAGATGGTTCCTAAAATAAAAAAAGTAGGTCGCATAGCAGACACAAGGCAGTTCCCAGAGTTAATCCCTAATAATGGAGTAGGTGTTAGTAATTTCATTCCATCGGATGACAATATGATTCAAAGAACGAGAGATCTTTACAATAGCACTCAAATGCCATCATTTAGTAAAGTAACCTCCTACAAACGAAAAACGGTCGGAAGAAAGGTCGGAACATCATCCCCTCAATCCAGTTACAGTAGAGAGGAGCATAAAGCCTGTCTCTATCCTTCTCTATTGAAATATCAATTCACTCCAATTTCCACAAATGTACCAATTTCACCTTTAGTTATACCTGACACCCCACTGAACAAATTAATAATAAGGATAAAAACATAAAACAGGTTTTGAAATTTTTTTGAATCGGAGAACATGTTCTTCAACTGACGGATGCTCAGAGAACCGTGGTAGATAGGTTTGCTAAGAGTCTGATTAAGATTATTGCTACATTTGGGAATTCTTCTCAAAGTGACCTGTAATGCAAGGTAGGGAGTTTACAATATTTCAGTGGCATATCAGAAGTTTGAGTGCTAATCTAATAACTCACAAATTTTTATCAAAGAACATTATCCGGATGTGATTGCGTTAAGTGAAACTTGGTTAAACCCTACACTGACTTCTGCTTTTCTAAGATATATTTCTGACAGACAAGACCGGCATGATGGGAAAGGTGACATTGCTCTTTTTATTAGAGCTAATGTAGATTTTCAAAAAATTACCATTAATATTGATTATTTGTCTCCTAACATACAAGTTCAAGTAGTTAAAATTCTTGAGTATAACATATTTATAGCTAATGGTTATATTCCTCCAGCTGTTTACATAGATGGTGATCAGTGGTCTCGATTGATTAAGTCTATACCAGAACCAAAAATAAATGTCGGTGACTTTAACACCAATCATCCAACATGAGGTAGTTCGATCCCGAATCAGAATGGTAAAATGATCAATGATTCGCTTGACCTTCTTAATATCTTTATAATGAATTATGGTGGATCTACTAGGTTAACATCTGCCTGCTCTAATGTGTCGGCTGTGGATTTGTCCTTGGTCAGTCTGGAATTGGTTACAAAATGTACATGGGAAATTTTGACAGATTGTGGCAATGGTGACCACTTTCCGATTGTTCGAAAATATAAAAAGAATATGTATGATCCCCCAACAAACCCTAATGTCAAAAGAGCTCTTTCAAAAATTAATTGGGACAGTTATTATGATAAAGTGGTAATATCATACCAAGAATTTCAAAACATAATTAATATGTCGGCTGATCAATCCCGTCTAGAACCCATGAAATTTAAAAAAAGTAGTAAGCCGTCACCCCCTTGGTGGGATGATGAGTGCAAAGAACAACTTAAACGCAGAAGATCCTTTATTAACAATCTGAAATATACCCCAACTTTAGAGCAATATCTGGAAACTAAAAGGGTCATTGCTGAGAGTAGAAAATATTTCAATCAAAAGAAACGTTCGAGTTTTAAAACATTTTGTTCTACACTGAACAGCCATTCTTCTTTCGCAGAGATTTGAAAAATCATACGAAATTTTTCAAATTCTCAATCATCCCCAAGAAACTCAACTCTACCCTCAGTGGAGGTGGCTGAAACAATTCTGCATAATTTATCTTAATGTCAACTGAATCCCAATTTTACAATGGAAGCCCTTAGCGATAATCCAAAGTTTTTTACCATTAAGGAACTAGAAAGTGCGCTTAATAATAGGAAAGATTCGGCCACTGGTTTAGATCAAATTTCATATTCCATGCTTAAACACTTAGGTGAAATGTGGATATGATGGCACCCTTGATATGATGGAATTCTTCGGTTGGCGCCATTTTTTGAATTTATTTAGTTAAACACTTGTCCGCTATTAAACACGCCACCACAGAACGGCTGTGAAGTGGCGGTCTCGATAGTGTGCCTTCAACCAGCAAGAAACCTGTTTGTTGTTATTTGTAAGTATCAAACTTTTTCGGCTGTTTCGTTTTTTTTTTTTTTTCGAATATTTAGTAGCATGCATAGATATTTGCAAAATGTTTTAAGCCTGTATATATTTATATTATTGTATAGCGAAGAAAACTAATTAGTGATAGGTTAGGGTTGGAAAATCTAGCCCTGTTTGATATCATGTTATTTTGATATGATGGCACCCTAGAATCGTTTATTGTTGGCATAGGGTGACATCATATCAAACAATTTGAAAATTCGGTTTAAAAATATAATATTTTTTCAGGGTTGTTTATTTTAAACTTTTGTTGCGTTTAAGGTATTTTTTTTAACAGAATATAACTTGCAAGTTGTTGTTTTATGTTTCTGTTAAACTTTTGTAGTGTTTATGACTTTTTATTAACCGAAAATAATATTAAATAATATTTAAGTTACTGTTTAATGATCATGTTAAACTTTTGTTGCCCTCAAGGCTTTTTGTCAACAGAATATAACATAATGTGTATTGGTGCAATACCTCCTACAACTAGGCCGACTAGCTGATATTGAAATTCGCAGTGACGTCATGAAAAGTGGTCCATACTTTTTTGCCATAAGAAAAGCATTAAGTGGAGCCAAGAGGTGCCCAGTAAAAGTATTGTTTATTTTATCGCGCCTACTTCCGTATTTAACGTTGATTGCCACGCTGGGCGACTGGAATGTCAATTGCCATCTCGACGTCATGTATCCGGTGCTGCCAGATTGGGCGCTTTATCACAATTTGAGCTACTTGCTATTTGCCACAAATTATTTTTCAAAGAAACGTAAAACATTCGTCTTGGATTCCAAGATTACAATTAACAATATATTAGATACTTAATGTAAAAGCTTGCTTTGGTATATTATAGTATAGTTATATTAAATATAAATAAATATTTAAAATCCGAAAAGTAAATATATAAAAACCGAAAAGTGAAGCAATAACGGAATTAAAACCTTTAAGAAAATAAACGTTGCTAACCAATAACCTAATTATTTTGTATAAATATTTAGTTCCATTTAAAAACATAATTTCAAATGTCATTCAACAAATGCTGTAAAAATTAAAGTCCAACTAAATATACGTTAATAGTTTACATCCCAAATAATGTATGAAACTAACTCTAAATCTGGCAACACTGCCTCAGTGCCTTCTGTCAGTTGGCGTAAAGCGGGATTTATAGATTGACATAACATAAGCGTAGCATAGACATAGCATTGCATAAACACATTACAAGAAATGGTCCGTTTATAAATATAGGCTTATGTTATGTTGCGCCTGAGCCGTAAATCGCTAATACTAACCTTACAAATTTCATAATTTTGTTTAAAAATTTTTAAAGAAGTATATTATAGAGTCTTATGTATATTAATTTATAAATCCTTACCATTCTCAAAAAGAACAAGCATTCAAAAAGCCAAAACACCAAACTTTATTGAACATCGCATATGTCATTCTCTCAAAAGGTAAATACAATTAAAATTCTGTGTTTTCATTGGTCGAACATAAGCACATAGCATAAAAAGTTGAATATTGGTCAACTTCTTATGTCAAGCTTATGTTGTGTCTTATGTTATGTCGATCTATAAATTGCCTAATTTAAATATGAATGTTTAACTTCTTATGCTTATGCTATGCTTATGTTATGTCAATCTATAAATCCAGCTTAATGGCGTACTTTCGACCGGCCTCTTAATTATTGTTCTGTTCGATTTTGATTGTTTTTCTGTTAATTTCTTTACCCTTTCGTGTGTGTAAATTTATGTGAACAATGCTGTGCGGTGGAAACTCGCCGAAAAGATCTAAAGTTCATGTTTTTAGCTTTCCAAAATATTTGGAGTTGACCTGTTGCGTTCGTGTAATAAGAGTTTATTTTGTGCTTGTTCAATGTTGTCAGCAAGTTTATAAAATTTGTTCCTGTTAGCTAATTTTGGAGTAAGTAATATTTAGTGTAATTATGCCTCATAAAGGCTGTAATGCAATGTTTGCTATATGCCCTCAGTGGTCAAAAAACTTCATGAACTAAAACGAGACAAAATATTAAAACATGGATATTCCCGTAGTTTAAAGGCCCCTTTTCCATCATTTATAAAAAAGCAAAATGTTAAATTGGCTCTCAAAATATTTAATCCTTTTATTATAGAGGCTCTGAAAGGTTTTCTCTCGGGTTTTCTTAATAATTTGTCACATTCACAAGACACAGCAGAGGATCTGAAATGCCAGTTAATCACTTATTTAAGTAGATATTGCTGTCATATTGTTTTAAAAAAATAAGTTGTGAATTTTGTAAAGAAAATTTAACTTTAAATGAACCTTGTGTTGTAGAAGATTCTTACAATTTCATTAACTCCTTAAGTCGTGGGGCTCTTATATCCTCGTGAACGTAGTTTCAACAGCCTCTGTTATATTTAAAAAACTGATTAATGAGTTCGAAGACACATTTTTATATATTTACAATAAAAAGTCTTTTCTTTGTGAGCTGTTGTTAAACTATCTAAATCAAAACAGCCTTTTGACTCATTTTGAAAATTGTAAAAATCGCCAAAAAATTGATGTTTCAAAAATTTTTCATTGCAGCATTTCAAATACACTTCTTTCTTAATAATAATTATTGTTCTAAACATAATCATAATATTTTGGGTAAAAGGAAAAAAGGAAACTGGAGACTTTTAATAAATAAATATTAGACCCCAATAATATACCGAGTAATATACCAAATCTAACATAAAAAAGTAATAATTTGAAACCTGTATAAATCTTTCATGTTTTATCATAAATATTTGAAGATTGCAAGGTTCTTTGGATGGAGAAAACCGAGGAGAAAACGCACTACCAAATTTGACATTACTATTACCCAAGCTATTACCTATTATGACACTTTTATACCTATAGTGATATTTTACCGGGGTATCTAGTTTCAGTTTATCAAAATAGGTAGATTCTATTTTGATAAACTGGATATTTAAAGGTTTTTGCTTTGAAATTTCGTTTTCCTTTAACAAAAATCAAATGAGGCACGTCTAAAGGCTGTTCATGACTTGCAGCCTTGTTTTAGCCGGAAGCTCTTAAATATTATTTATGTAGGTATGCAGAATGCAGAAAAAGGTAAGTAAACTGCAATTTCGTATTTGATTTAAAAGAAATTGAGTAATACACATTATCAGTCATGATAGTCGTACTTAAAGTAATATCAGCTTGTAGGAGGTATTGTATTAGGCCAATTACGTTTCAAACTACATATATAAAAAGATACATTTACAAAACACAAGTTTTTGTTATATTTTTTCGAGATTTTTGCATCTAAAATGTCCACTTAAATGTGAAATTTTAAAAGAAATTGCACATTTCAATATACGCCTGTAAATAAGTTAAGACCACTTTTGATGACGTCACGCGTAAGCCGTCTGGCCTTGTTGTAGGAGGTATTGATTGGTGCCATCATATCAAATAGTTTGATATGATGGCACATTTGACGTTAAATGAAAAATAATGAATTTAAAAAAAAGGACTGTGAATTTTAATCATTTTATACGTGTTATGCAGGTATCAACAACGGCAAAATCAACAAGCAGCCAGAATTTAAATTTTTGAAAAAAAAATTACACACCGAAAACCGACATAAAAAAAGGGTGCCAGCATATCCATACCTCCCCTACCTTTGCGAGCCAAATTATCACTTCTACACATTTATAATGAGTGTTTAAGGGGAGGTACTATCACTATCCCAGAGGAATGGGAATCTACTCTCATTCATCGCCTGTTGCAGCAAAATAAAGATAAATATAACCCAAATAGTTACAGATATATATCTCTCACCTCATGTCCTGCAAGAATTCTAGAAATTATGATAAAAAATCGATTAAATTGGGAAATTGAACATGAAGGGATTCTTCCCGACACACAAATTGGCTTTAGGTTTGGAAAGGGTTGTTTAGATTGTCTGACATATCTAACAATGAGAGTACAGTGTGGCTTTTCCAAGAATGAACATACTCTGGCAACTTTTTTATATGTATCGTCAGCATACGATAAAGTGATCATCCAATTGCTGTAGAGAAAGATGGTATCATTGGGCGTCTCTTCTGAGATTTGCAATCTTATATATGCTTTACAAGTTCAAAAAAACGTATTTATTAGGGATAAAAAGTTTGATATTCATGGGCCTATAGTGTCATATACAGGACTTGCTCAAGGGTCTCCGCGAAGTCCACTGCTATTTAATATTTACACAAAAAATTTACATATTGTTCTTTCAGAACAATTCTCCAATATGCAGATGATTTACTGATACTAATTACAGGAAAGGATATCACATATCTCATTAATCAAATGAATGAAGCCTTACATTCCTTACATGGTTCGTTAAGTGAGCATTGTTTCACTTTGTCTTCTTATATTCATAATCAAAAAAATAACTATTGTAGGAATAAGCGTATAAAAACTCAATAAGTACACTAAGGTATTTCCAATGCCCATGCCTTGATACCATGTTATAGGTTTGATTTTTAGCGCAGCTGTCTACAATTAGAATTATACATTTTAACATAAAGAAATCTGACTTGGTCCTGACCACACTTGGATATTTACTGATGCATCCATGCATCTATAGATTCCAAGACTAAATCGGTTGGATATGGGATTTTCCGATTTCGCAAAGACTTCCTGGATTAACACAGATGTGTTCTGCTGAAATAATTGCAATCAATAGAACTTGTACCCTATGTATGGAAAAATATATTAGAAAGACTGTACTTTTCACTGATTCTATACGTGCCATTGAAAAAATTAATAAAACAATATCTCTCCAAAATTGGATCATATTAGTTTCTTGACCAAACAGTACTTATTGGATGCGAACAAACATGGATTTGACATTTTACTTTCATGGATTCCGAGTCACTCTAGTATTTACGGAAATGAAATTGCTGACCAACTTGCTAATATCGGACGAATCTTAAGAATTCCTTTGGCCATTAGATTGGATAAATATGATCTGTTCCCAGTTATTAAAGAAGAAATATGTAATGCATGGAGGTCTGGATGGAGTGAGTCTACACAAAACAAAGGAAGATGGTATGCATGAATTCAGTGTGAATTTCCTAAAATACCATGGTATAAGACTACATTGATAGAAGACATCTCACAACAATCATCAGAATGAGAACAGGTCATTGTTTATATCCAGCTCATATGTTCAGAATTGGTCTTCTGCAACACCCATATTGTGAATGTAATACGGTAATACGGGTGTGGCAAATCTGGAGCACATTTTATTTAATTGTCCAATTATAGAAGGTGATCTCTATCCAGAACTAACCAGTATAGGTTGCCCTAGTCCTTTATCAGTAAATACTATGTTAGCAAACGTTAATAACAATATTATTGTAGTACTAATGAATTATCTGACTCCTAACAAAGTAAATCTATGAATCGAAAATTTTATAGTTTAAAATATTTAATCTATCTCTTTCTTCTTCCCCAGGGTAACTTATCCGAAGCAACTATCGCGATGTGTAATGCTCCTCTGTTGCCCGCGAGAGAGAAGAGTTTTTGTCCTGTGTTGTGAATTGTCTTACTAACACCTCCTATCTGCATCTATTACGTAAAATACAAGTGATTACGGATGATAATGAGTTACGTTGAAAAGTATTACAGTTATAAACTATAGCAATTAAAAAGGTGGACCATGACAAATGTCAGATGCCCTTAACAGGGCGGTTCTGCGAAATAATGCACTGTGAACTGGGCAAATGCGCATGCGCGAAACCCACATCTAAGCATTAGACTTCCGATTCGTCTTCAGTCGAGTGTGCACGTGTCGGGTATCGGCCATTTTGTTCCAGCTTCATATACATATATGGTAGTTTGGGGACACATGGGGCTTTCAGGGACTGTGTAGATTCCCCGAATAAGATTCGGACGTCCAGCCGGGGGTTAGAGCCCCGTGCATGTACAAGATTTAAATGTGTGTGAATGTCCAGCCGGTGGTGTTCGAACCTTGAAACAAGCCGTGCATGTACAAGTCGGGGCCCCAGGAGTACATACTCGACATACTGGAAGCCCCAAAAATAATATCTCTATCCACCAAGGTGTAACCAATGTAGAAGGGTCGCTCTACCTCTTGCTAAGCCTGGATAGGGGTCGTTTCTGGCTGAATTTTCGAAAGAAAAAGGCCAACAGAGTGTTTACTACTACTACTACTACTACTAACCTAATTTTACCTGTGTCTTCAAGAAGCCGCATACGTTAATTCACTAAAACTAAAACGACTGGTACTTCCACAAAAGTATTAAAATACTACACCTGACCTTTGAGATTTTGGATGTTAATTTAATTTCAAATGACTTTTTTATTTTGTTTTTTTGTCAAATATTAAAAAAAATGGTAGGTACTCTTCTCTTGGGCCAGCGAGCAGCATAGCATTTGTCAAGTTTTTGTGCTCCATGTACGTAAGAAAAAACTTGTTTTTATTTTTAAAGCAAAAGCATTTAGCAAAAACAATTTTTTCGAAATGTAAATTTTTTTATCCATTTGTCCTATTGTAATGGTTTTGCCGCCTTATCGATTAGTTAGGCGCTTATTTGCCGCTTAAATATCTTTAATTTTTCGTGACAGCGACTTTATAGGTGCGCAGAGGAATATTTTTTTAAAAAATCATCAAAACAGGTGGTTAGTTGCTGATCTATCGTAAGTAGGTAAAAATTACATTCGAAATCTGTAGTATAATCTTAGATAAATCGATATTTTCAGGTATTATCTTACGTGTCACGCAGTTGTCGTTTACATTGAAGGATACCTTTAATCAATAAATGTACGGTATTTTTATTATCTTTGCATTGTTCCACTAATAGGAATTATAATTTTAGCTCTTGTGTCAACATATTGTGTTTTCGCCTTGGTAAAGATTTAATATTTAACTCAGATACATACATCGAAAAAGTCTAACGCTTTTAGTCACTATCGCGATATTTTCCTTTTTTTGCTGATTTGGTTTTCGTTGTCCATCTTAGAGACGACGAATTTTTGTATACATATTTAGTGTCACCCTGTATATTAGGGTTGACACGATATGTTCGATGTTATATTTGCGGACAAATAAATGAACACGACCCACACTATTAAAACTTTAACTATTATTATTATAAGACTAGCCTTGTCGCGTTTACGTCCTTTCGTATGAGTCATCGCCGGCCCAGAAGATTCGGTAGCTGTGGTTTTTTTTCCGATGCGTCCAGCCTTGATCGAGAATAATATAGAGAGGCCTCGTTTCGTCCAGAGTATTCGCGATATATTTTAGACTGGATACAAATAGCGAGCAGAACGCGTGTTGTATGAGTTAATTATTGAGTGTTGGATTGTAAAGAGCTATTAGTTGGAAAGTTATAAGAACAGTTTAGTGTGTTTAATTTTATACGGTGATAAAGAATAAAGAGAGTATTAGTTTAAAATAGTAAAAGTTGTAATTTTGTCAGAACCCACGGGAAAAACGTAACATATATTTGGTGTCGGAAGTAGGATTGGAAAGCACGGGACTTGTGAAGTGTTCTTCAAAGAGTGAAGAGGGCACAAGTACGAAGTACGTCAACGACACCGTTTTGATTAGTGGATTCTGTGAACATTTTATAACATTCTATGGTCAATACATTATACAGGGCAACAAACGGCAGAAATGAAGCAAATAAATAACATGTTGGCCGATTTCATGGAAAATCTAAATGCTGAGAGGCGAGCGGACCGGAAAGAGGATGAACGTAAAAGTCAAGCAAAACAGGACAGACTTCAGAAAAATTATCAAGAGCAAGAAGATAAAAGGCAAGTGGATCGGGAAGAGGATGAACGTAAGAGGCAAATAGAACAGGACCGGCTTCAGAAAATTTTTCAAGATCAAGAAAATAAAAGGCAAATAGAACAGGATTGGCTCAGAAATGGATGCTGGATATAATTGTAGGCGAGCAAGGAAAATTATAAAAAATATTGGACGGACAAAATGAGAAAGTTTCGAAAAAGAAGTAGACAATATACAAAAAGAAGTTGGAAATGTACCAAACGAAGTTGGAAATATACAAAAAGAAGTTGGACATATGCAAAAAGAAGTTGGAAGTGTACAAAAAGAAGCAGGAAACATACAGCAAGAACTGAGGAACTTACAAGCAGAAGTTGCCAGACTAAAAAATCAAGGACTCACCGAGAGGGTATTCGCCAGAGGACAGAATATCAAACCTCCAACGTATGACGGTCAAACATGCCGGACAATGTACAGGGTGGCCAACTAAGAATGCGAGGTACTGTATCTGGGAAACTATCCATCGTAAAGACTTGCGGCAAAAAATGTAATGACTAAAACGGTCAAGAGAAAAACCTGGAAAATATTTTCAAGTTTCTAAAATGACCACTAGGGGGCGTAACTGCAATCTTGAATATAAAAAGTGATGTTTCTGTGAATTCCGCTATATTAACGTAATAAAAAAATTCCACATTTTTGCTGTATCTCTAAAAATAAAGTGGTGGGGGTATTCAAAGTTTTTTGTAAATAACACCCTGTATCTGCGAAACGGCTAAGCCGATTTTAACAAACTTGGGTCAATTCAAAGGAGCTATTCTCGGGCTACAAATGTTGTATAATTTAAAGTTTCGTTAGTTTCACATGTCGCCGCTAGAGGGCTATTTTCGACATTCCGATAGAAATGGTTAATTTTCTCAAAAAATTAAATGCATTGATATGATTTTTTTCCCATGAAAAAGTAGCTAAATAATGGCTAAACATGCTCGCGAAAACCGCATCTCGATATCTTATTCCTAACCCAAAATATAGGCAAAAAAAATTATTACTTGCGAAAATCCCTTAATTTTTTTTAGTATATTTATCTCGAATTTTCTCTCCTATAAAAGTTGTGGGCCTGAAAAGGACCGATTTAATAAAGGAAGGTTCTTAGTCCCCCGCAAATGCTCGAAATGCTGACCATCACGCTCTCCGCTCTATGCATTGCTGAAGCCTCTCATGGGTAGACAAAACTGCAGTTTCAATTTCGGCTCTCGGTATGGTTCGTATTGCAGTACGAATCCGGTTTTTCAAATCTTCTCTGGTCGTCGGTTGAGTCTGGAACACGATGTCCTTTAACCGCCCCCATAAATAAAAATCCAGACAAGTTAAGTCTGGTGATCGCGGTGGCCATGGAAACAGACTTCCTCTTCCAATCCACCGCTGTTGAAATACTGCATCGATATGCTCTCGCACATTAAAAATGTGCTGGGCAACCATCCAACTGCAAAAACAAGTTTTCCAGAGACACATCTTCCAACAACAACGGTAATTGATTGGCCAAAAATTCAAGAAAGACATTGCCATTTAGGGGTTGCTCGAAAAAATATGACCCAATAATTTTGCCTTCCAGTACGCCACACCACACATTTAAACTCCAACGTCCTTGGTGCTGAACTTTACGCATCCAATGCGGATTTTCTGCAGACCAATAGTGCATAGTGTGCAGATTGACTCTCCCATCATTATTAAAAATGGTTTCATCGGTCCAAAGAATTTGAAATAAAAATTCTCTATTTTCGCGTATGATACCTAACATCCAATGGCAAAAGTCCAACCTGCGATCAAAATCTTCCTCATTCAAAGCCTGATGTAGAACTACATGATATGGATGCATTCTAAAAGTAATTAAAAAAAAAGTTTCAACAAATACCTATATTTTGATAGCCGTAAGAACTTACCTATGGCCCTTCAAGATATTTTGAAGCGTTGTTCATGCTATATTCAACTCAAGCGATAACGCTCTTGTGCTAACATGAGAAGTTCCTTCAATATACCCCAGTAAGTAGTTGATATTTTCTTGTGTTCTTCCAATTTTTTGCCGTTGAAACGCAGGCCGAAAACTACCATTGGCTCGTAAGCTCGCCACTAATCAGGGAAAAACTCTCACATCGCAAGGACGTCGATTTGGATAACGGGCCGCGTAAACTCTTTTAGCTACTGCGGCATTTTGAAGGCATTCAAAATAAATCGCAAGCATATCAACAGCTTCATCATTCGTGAAACGCATTTTGGAAACACAAAAATTGCTCAAAATAAAGCGAAACTATTGACAACTATTGACAATTTGAGGAAGAATTATTTATATTTTCATTTGTTTTCTTTCCATGGCCTGCTTCTATTAATTGTCTACCCATGAGAGGCTTCAGCAATGCATAGAGCGTGATGGTCAGCATTTCGAGCATTTGCGGGGGCACTAAGAACCTTCCTTTTTTAAATCGGTCCTTTACAGGGCCACAACTTTTATAAAAGAGAAAATTCGAGCTAAAATAGTTACAAAAAAAATAAATTAAGGGATTTTCGTAAGTAATAAATTTTTTGCCTATATGTATTTTGGGTTAGAAACAAGATATCGAGATGCGGTTTTCGCGAGCTTGTTTAGCAATTATTTAGCTACTTTTTCATGGGAAAAAAATAATATCAATGCATATAATTTTTTTGAGAAAATTAACCATTTCTGTCGGAATGTCGAAAATAGCACTCTAGCGGCGACATGTGAAACGAACGAAACTTTAAATAATACAACATTTGTAGCCCAAGAATAGCTCCTTTGAACTAACCCAAGTTTGTTAAAATCGGCTTAGCCGTTTCGCAGATACAGGGTGTTATTTAAAAAAAAAATTGAATTATTTAGAATTATTGATGTGTAAACATCTTACGCAGCGGTGTGAGGGTAAATCTCGCAAATGGGACGGAAATGTGCAAGCGGATGTCAGGGCCGGATTTACCACTAGGCACACTAGGCAATTGCCTAGGGGCGCCAAACCCCAAAGGGGCGCCGGCGTTAGCCAGCGTTTTGGCTTTTTAATTAATTGATACCTGAGAAAAGGGGAAAACAAAAAAAAGATAACTTCACCTAAATTTAATTTAAATTATTTTTTTTTCAATAATAATTAAATAATTATTTCTTATTTTATTTGTATAATTGTATAAAGTATAATCTGATTGCAATTATTTACTGAAAACAAAGATAATACCTCAAACTCAAGACGTCAAAATAGCGCATAAAATGTTCGCATATTCGCGTTCGCGTACAGATTTGTCTAACGCCTTAGCTTAATATAGCAATCCTTATTAGTTAACAAATCTTGTGAAGCGATATCAACTATATCCAAAATTGCTCTGAAAAACCGATAACAAAAGCTGAGACCACATGGCTACTTAAGGATTTTAATTCATTAGAAATGGGAATTTTAACTGCATCTTGGTCCGACTCGCGACGTGTTGGAAAAATGTCGTGTAAGCCAGCAAGTCACTCCAAACTGTCGATACAGATTTATCTCCGATATAAAAATCTATAAGTCATTAACAGGGTATTTTGGATCTATTAGAGAACTATAATTTTTATGAAAAGCAGGGAAAGAAGAAAATTACAAAAAAAGACCAAGAAAGAAAAAACAAGAACAACACAATTTGATGAAGGTGGTGGAGTAGATGTCACGTTTGATGGCAAAAGTGATCTTAGAATTAACATTTATATAATATTCTGGACTCCTTGAAAATTTTGTGTTTTAAAGTTATATAAAAACGATGGATGATGCGGAGATCCGGGATAATTCAAAATTATTGCAAATTCCCATGATTTAGATGAATCATTCATTCAGGAGATCCTCCAATTTAGATATTTTATTAAAGAATTTGACGATATCAGCAATATCAAGCACTATCCTAAATTTATTAGATACAAAAACTTGGTAACTATGTTTTCAAATATCGAGATAGTGTCAAGAATTTTGTTTAGCACAACCAATTAAAAATACATCAGGAGTAAGATCATTATCGACACTAAATCGAACAAAAACATACTTACGGAACTCGGTTGGCGAAGAAATTCTAACCAACTTGGCGGTTCTTTCTATTAACAGTGACTTTACTAATAAAGTTGATTTCCAAGGAATAATATGGGAGTTTGTCAAGAAAAAAAGAATAGAAAAAGAATATAAAATATTTCTTGTTCAAGTTTATGTTTTTTTTAATGAACTGTTACCCATTTGATTTTTTGTTTGTTCTTTTATTTTTATTAAGAGTATTATTATTAGTGTATTTATAATGCAGTACTCAGTACACCTATTTTTATGTTACTTTGGCAAGCAATGTTTTTAATAAAAATTATGTGCAATTTTTTTTGCCCTATGATACCTTAATTTTATTTTCTTTTTTATACCGATACAAAAATTGTTGGGGGGCGCTTGGAAAAAAGTGCCTAGGGGCGCTTTTATTGTAAATCCGGCACTGGCGGATGTGACATCATAACCATGCGCAGTGATTACTGAGCAGCTACTTCAGCACTTCCTTGTAAAACGTGTTCTTTCTAACGTGAGAATATAGGCAACCAATTCCAAATAAGTGGTTGCCTATATTCAGGCGTCACGCGGCCTAAAGTAGCATTAGATTTTCTTGTGGATGATGTCAATATAGGATATTATTATGTTTGCACATTAGTGTCTCGAGTATTAGCAGACTCGCTCAATTTTTAGCCTAATACGATCCTTTACAGCCCTATGGCACTATGCTATATTAGCCGCTTCTGATTGGTGGGTTAATGTCACTTTAGAGTACTGTTAACAGGGCCGACGTTAACAATTTAGCCGCCCCGGGCAACAAGGTAAAATGCCGCTCCTTTAATTACAAAATTTAAACCTCCTGGCTTAGTAGTAAACTAAAAAGTGAGCAAAAATTGCTATTAAAACTGTTGAAGTTTTGTTTTGCCAAAAATACAAATTTCTTGATTTATGATTTTGGCACTAAATTGAATTATGGATACACAGAAAAAAAGAAAAGGTACAAATCTATGTTAAAAAAATAGTGAAACAAATTATAGAACCACTAAAAATAAAAACCTAATTATTAAAAATACAGTTAAAGTTAAATGTTTTTTTTTCTCACTTTTAATTCTGATAATGTTTTGATAATTTTCTTGACATCAATTTCTTCAGCTAGCTCATGTTCAATGGCTAATGTCACTCCATTTAGCCAAGTCTTGGTAGTTGCAGAGCGTAAAAAAAATTTGATTAACTTTACTTCGGAAAAACTTATTACTCCACTTGCCACACTTATTGGGAGAGTAAGCAAGGTTTTTAAAACTATACCGAGATTTGGGGCAAAATCCAGCTTTGAAATGAATTTTAAAATATCGATTGGACTTTCTTTTTTATTTATTGAAGCCAAGACCGATACTATCTCGTCTGCCAGGTCCAGTGCGTTTATATCTGATGAATCCCCATCAGTTAACACTATTTTTAGATGTTTACAATATTTTAGTAAATCGCTTTGAGGGGTAGTGTTAACTCTTCACGCATGGTGCTCCGCTCGCTCCGGGGCGCAACCAAACGAAACTAACTGAAACTAACCCAAATTTACAAAAAAAAAAAAAACAGAAAAGAAAACATGTGTTGCCCCCGACGGGTACTGAACGCGGGCCGTCCGCTTTCCAAACACAGAATCTGACCAGTAGACTAAACTAACAAACCCTAGTGGAATAAACTGCATAGTGCCGTATGGCTGTAAAGGATCGTAAAAGGTGAATTATTATTAGCGTTTCATAGTGCTGCCACCTTTTGGCCTCGACATTAGTTTAAATTGATTATGGGCTACTTTTTACTGAATTCTAGGCAACACGCTAAATAATACCCTAGACTAACGTTCGCTAGATGTCGCCACAATTAATATATGTATATTTTTATGACAATAGATACATAATAGTGAAAACCGGGTATCCGGATAACCGGTTAACCGGTTAATCGGATAGACGGTAAATAGGGTAACCGGTTAATCGGTTAATACACAGTCATCATCATAATTTATAATTTGTTCTTAAGCATATTTCCATTAGTTCAGTTTTCCTGCCGATACTAAGGAAAATACTGCCCGCAGAGGGCACAATCATTAAATTCTAGTGAACCAAATTTATTTCAGTTTTTGGTCGTTATTGAAATAATCCCGAAGGTAATAATTAAATTAAAAATATTGTTTGTTTCAAATTACAATCGATATAGATTCTGAGCAGAAAAAATATTACAATTTTTTAAAACTTAAATAATTATAAAGGTATTCTATTATATTATTTTTCAATCGCCCTGTAAAAGCATTTCCAAATTTAATCACCGTCCAGTAGGAATGTGGTATGTTACGATTCCAAATACCCAGTTTTTACTTTACTTTCTATCTTTTTTACCATTACTTGAGAACCCGATGGCCCAGTGCCATGTAACTAGATAACCGAGAAACCGGTTATTCGGTTAATCGGTTAAACGAGAAATCGGGTAATCGGTTAACCGAGTATCCGGTTAACCGGTTTCGGTTTTTTGAAAAACCGCGGATAATCCGAAACCGGTTAACCGACTATCCGAAAAACCGTCTTCGGTTGCCAGCACTAGGTTGCACGGTCACCAGGGCCGTAGAGGGATATTTTGTGGCCGTAACTAGACAAAAATGTTCTAAAGGCAGCTCCAATTTAGGCAGTTTTTTTATTATGTAGGTAATTAAAACATTAGTATAAAATTATATAGTAGGATATTAAGGCTGCGTGGCTTCATTTTTCCTGTGGCATTGATGACCTTAAATACTTTTTTTCTTCAAACGTCAGTAAATCCATCATTACTCGACTGTGTAGGCGGCAGTGAAGTTTCGTTTTTCCTCCGCCGGAGCTTTACTTTTCACTTTTCCGCCGGCGGAGGTAAAAGTGTTGTCATATCAACTTAGATACAATACAAACAAACATCAAAATAAGCGTCAACAACTCAAGAGTTATTAAACTAAAATTTGTATTTATCACTCAATTTGCGACTGCATTTCTAAAAATCACTAATTTAGGAACAAATTGGTTATTATTTGATCGAACTTACCCAATAACTGCTTATCAATAGGAAACTAAAACGCAATCGAAGACGCAATTTTAAAAGAATAATTATTGTTGACAGTGTCCACTGACAGCTTTATGTGACATTACTATATCAACAAACTGAGCCTATTCACCGACACCGCACCGGTCTAAGCCGCCTTGCGAACCCACTTATCTTTAATAATAATTATTATTACTATTAAAAAGAGACGTTTTGCATTAATTTGTCGACATTTGAAGAAAAAACAGCATATTTTATTTGGAGGAAAAGTTACTTTTCCTCCATATAAAATAATATACTATTAACAAGTTTGAATTTAGAAAAAGAACGGTCACAAGTTGCGCTTGCAACGGGTAAGGTAAAACAAATTTGGATTGAAATTGAAAAATTTGGATATTCAGAAAGTAAGTCGAATTTAATTAAGTTTTGATATAGTTCAAATATCGAGAGCTTTTCCTAATCAAAAACCTCTTTGGCTTGAAATGTAAGGCTTTCCGCCTCTTGGACAACTTCAACTACATCCAAATCGTTGGGATATTGAAATCATAAATCCTTAATATGTGTTTTTAAAGTACTAATACCTATTTTGGACAACGATGCCCCATCTAGAAATTCAAAATCTGACGAAATTTAATTCAGATTGGTATATCGGATATTTAACTCGAAACGTATCGAGTCGACTAGGTACTTGATGTAATATTCGCCGCAAAAAGGAAGAAGAAACTTATAAATCAAGTTTATGTAAAAAAATTATTTACAACCAGATAACAAAATAATCATGTATAAATTCTTGGAAATTGAGGAAGATTTGTACTGGTAAATAAATGAAAGTTTTTATTGATATTCAGTATATTAGGTATGCATTAGTATGCAATGAGCATTTAATGATGATTATTAAGACACGAGCATGAGCATTTAAAGATCCTTTACACAAATAGTGCACTATGTAAAAATCGACCTCTCCTATTGGTCGATCCATCTCGTATTACGATATGTCTGCGTGATGCAATCGACTTCTATCAAGAGCTCTTATGGTGTAGAGGTTTAGATCGTTGGGTCTCACCTGGAAAACGCGGGTTCGAACCCCGTTGCTTTTTTTTATTTTTTTTTTTAAAGATTATGTTTCTAAACAGCTTTTTTTCTTGATTTTGGGTATGTCTTGGGTTAGATTGGGTTAGCACCTGGTTAGTTTCCTTTTCTTGAGCCCCCGTAGCGAGCGAAGCGAGCGGAGGGCCATGCGGATCGACCAATGGGAAAGGCCGATTTTTATATAGTGCACTATTTGTGTAAAGGATCTTATAACGCCGTGCATGATAATGATAGTTACGATACGAGGCGAGTGTCGTAACTCGTGACAAATGCGACGGTCCTAATAGCAATAGCCATTAAATGTGAGTTGCATGTTGCATACACTATTTTTTCTACGACCAGTCATAAAAAATAATGAAAAATAATCCTTAATTTTTAAAATTTACTAAGTAAATTGTCTATGAAATGTGAGTTATAGATAAATTGTATACCTGTCATGATCATGGCTGTCTTTAATACTGACAGAATATCACTGTGATATTGAGTTTTGCTTCGTTATAACCCAGTTTAAGAATGAAACGTCAGTATCATAATGAGCTTCATTATACTGGTAATACCTAAATGTCTAAAAAATCAATTAAAGTATAGGAGTAAAAAATCTCATTTTGAAAAATAAAAAAATGAGCGAGTCTGCTAGTACTCGAGACGCTGATGTGGTTATGATGTCACAGCCGTTTACACATTTCCGTCCCCATCCGCATGCACATTTCCGTCCCATTTGCCGAGATTTACCCTCATTCCGCCGAGTAAGATATTTACACATCAAAAATTGAACGAGTCTGCTAGCACTCGAGACACTGATGTGTAAGCATATTCTATATCGACATCATCGACATGAAAATCTAATGCCATCTAAGGCCGAAGCCTGAATATAGGCAACCACTTATTTGGAATTTGTTTCCTATACTCTGGCGTTAGAAAGAACCGAATCACTGCGCATGGTTATGATGTCACATCCGCTTGCACATTTCCGTCCCATTTGCCGAGATTTACCCTCATACCGCCGCGTAAGATGTTTACACATCAAAAATGTATCATAAGCATTATGTGCTGGCTGGGTCTGACCATAAATAATAACTCTTTTCTGGTTATGGAGACACGCGTCTTGGTACAGCGGAATGAATTTCGATTGCGAAGCTTCGCGCATGATGAACCGTTGACTATTTCACTTCACGCATGGCCCCCCGCTCGCTTCGCTCGCTCCGGGACGTAACCATACAAAACTAACCCAAATTTAAAAAAAGAAGCAAACATAATTAAAAAAATAATAATCAGCTCTCGTCGCTGACGGGACTCGAAACCAGGCCGCCGTATCACAAGCACAGCACCCAACCACTGCACTACCAGGCTTACTGAAAGCAATTTACCCATAATTAAAAGCCTTTTGACAAATGTGAAGAGCATGCGCGAAGCTTCGCACTCGAAATCCGTTCCGGTGTACCCAGACGCTATTGTTATAGAGGATGGTGTCGCACTATATATTATAGGTGCTACTTACTTCACATGTAAGAAGAGGACTCACTTTTTCTTGATACAAAGTACTTCTGGAAATATATAAGATAATCGCACTTCTGATGGCCATCCGGAATCAATAATGTTTTTGGAGTCTGTATCTGGAGACACTGGGCAGGAGATTGTTGACCTGTTGGGGAAGTTTTTTTCAAGTGTCTATGACGACACAATCTCCACAATCCCTGATTATCGGTTTCCGAACCAGTTTGACGTTTCTGTCAGTGAATCGTCTCCTCGATAGTGTTTACAAAAATTGCATGGCTACTAAATAAGTTGTCATGTGGTCCTGATTTCTATCCCTATTCTAAATACTCTCCTGAAGCAATGTGTCTTTACCCTAAGTAAACCATTGCAAATATTATTTAACTTATCTCTGAGAACGCATACCTTTCCTGATATTTGGAAGCATAGCTTCATTACCACAATATTTAAGTCCGGTAATCCCCGTGATATTAGTAACTACCCTAGTGTTTGTAAACAGAACACAGTGGCAAAGCTGTTTGATAGCATGGTTTACGATCAACTTGCCTGGAGATGTAGAGGAATGATTAGTGAGGGCCGGTTTGGCTTCGCAGGTGGGAGAACAACCACTGATAATTTGGTGATGTATAAGGAAGACCTGATTGAGCTCTTTAAGAAAAAACTTCAGGTTGACTGCGTCTGTACTGACTTCTCGAAGACTTTCGACAGGGTGAATTTTGAGTTGTCATTGGCAAAACTGCTTGCTATGGGGTTTAATCCATCACTCATTGCATGGTTGAGGAGTTTTCTTGAGGGTAGGTTGCAGAGGGTTAAAATTAAAAACTTTGCTTCTACTCCAACTGGGGTTGTGTCGGGAGTGCCTTACACTCTGTCCCTTTATTACTCTTCAATCTCTTTGTCGACGATATAGCAAGTATGATCCAACATTAAATGGTCAGTATGTTTGCAGATGATCTCAAGATGTACAAGACGATTGAGCCGTGGGAGGAGTCAGTGAGGCTCCAGAGTGATTTTAGTGCTCTTTGGGATTGGTCACAGACCAATCACCTGACGTACAACATGAAGTGTGGTCACATTAGCTTCTTCAGAGGGTATAAAAAGTTCAAATCCGAATATAAAATCAATAACGAGAATCTTAGATGAGTGGGGGTTGTCTGGGACCCTGGAATATGGTTTGATGAAAAGCTATGTTTTGCAGGCATGTGTCTAAGATTTGCTTGAGAGGTTTAAACATTCTGGGGCTTGTGACTTTGTGATGAAACACTGCAATAAACATTCTATGAACACAGCTAGGATTCTTTATCTCTCACTCGTAAGATCCAACGTCGAATATTCTACCTGTTTGGATTAGTTGGTCACCTGAGTATCGGACATATATTGACGCGTTGGAAGGGGTATAGAACAAGTTCCTGCGATGTACTGCTTTTAAAATGGGGGTGAACTTTGGTAACTACCACACATTTCAAATGCTTCTCAGATTGAACTTGAAAATTCTTGAGGAGATGCCTGCATTTTGATGTGTTTTGTCTATAAATTGCTTAATGGGCTAGAGCACTGCCCCATCTCCTCTCCAAGGTGAGTCTGAATATTCCAAATCGTCATTTGTGTGTCTTGTGTGTCTTCATTCGGTCACTGGCTTTCTCCGTGTTTTCTCTGAATAATTCATGGATGTATAGAAACTTTTCATTAAGAGAGTACGCGTAGTCTTGAATTTCCATATCCTGGTTGTCTGGCGTTCCGAATAATAGGTGACAGGGTAAACGGAGTTCTCTTCCAAATAAAACCATGACTGGTGGTAGTTCTGTCGTGTCGTAGATTGCTGATCTATAGGCCATCAAAAATAGTGGTATGTGTTGGTCTCAATCCTTCTCAAGTTCATCTACGACCTTGGATAAATGTTCTTCAATGGTCTTGTTAAACCTCTCAACCATGCCGTCTGATTGTGGATGTAAGGCTGTAATCCGTGTTTTATGGATGTTAAGTAAATCACAGACTTTCTGGAAAACCTTGGATTCGAAGTTGCGTCCTTGATGTCAGTGCAGCTGTAACGGAACATCAAATCTGCTGAATAGGTTATTCACGAGGACCTCTGCTATGGTAACAGCTTCTTGATTGGTGATCGCAAACACTTCACCATTTACTGAAGTAGTCAATTGCCACTAAAATGTACTTGTTACCATTATTTGTTTGTGGAAAAGGGCCAGCACGTCAATGGCAATACGTTCAAACGGTTGGCCCACATTATATTGTTTCATTTTTCCCCTAGATCTTGTTTTCAGCCCTTGACTTGCGGCACAGGTTGAGCATTGCCGACACCACGATCCTGGCAGTAGTTGACCTAGTAAAATCTGTCGCGGAT
Organism: Pissodes strobi; assembly: GCA_016904865.1. Lineage (NCBI taxonomy): Eukaryota > Metazoa > Arthropoda > Insecta > Coleoptera > Curculionidae > Pissodes > Pissodes strobi. The sequence continues at coordinate 223,027 of MU181960.1, forward strand.
CTTGTCAATCGTTTTGTCCATTCCGAGACGAGCACCAGACTTTCCATTATGAACTTCTTCCAGAAATTCCGATATCTTCCTCCTTGTTACCACTAACTGTGTCTTCTACTTTTCCATCGGCGCCTTCCCAGGCTCGTTTAAGAAGTCCATTTTCCACTACCAGTGAGTCCCACTGAGCCCACAGAGTTTTAAAAGTAAATCCTTTAGTTGAAATTTCTCCACAGCTTCGTCTTGGTTGATGTTCTTCTTTAGCTTTTAGCAGTAGTGCTATTTCACTATCCTCAAGCTGATCCTTTTTAAGTTGCTCTGTGGTGTACTGCTGATCAACCTCAAACTTCATTTGCCTAATGGGAGTAATTCCTTCTCGTTGATCTATTCTTTGGCAATGCTTACAATTATCCTCGCATGGTCTTCTGGATAAAGCATCTGCATTATTATGTAATCTCCTTGCCATGTGCTTAACCTTAAAGTTATATTGTTGTAACTTTTCAAGCCACCTCTACCTGTCCTTCAGGCTGTTTCATATCCAAAAGCCATTTAAGTGCTGCATGATCAGTCCTTATTAGAAATTCTTGTCCATACAGATATTGATGGAAATGCTCAACAGACCGTACTATTGCCAAAAGTTCTTTTTGGGTAACACAGTAGTTACGTTCAGGTTTCGAAAGTGTTCGACTGTAGTATTCGATAACTCGTTCTTCTGCTCCCACTACATTCTTCGATATCGGTAGGACTTCTGCTCTATTTACTCTGTTAGTTCTTACCAAAGATACCGCCGCACCAGTGCCAACAGTAATTGTAATGGCTTTTCCGTTGATATTTCCTTTAATAGTTAGACTATCGGCGTTTTTTCCTAGACTGTTATGGAGACGATCCTGGGGGCTTTATTTTCGTTAGCCAACACCCGCCTCGCAATGTTGACTAATTGAAGTTTTCCTGATCTGACTTTAAGACCATAGCGTCTCTGGATGGAGATCTAGACCGTAGTTGTACTCGGCAGTCTCTTTTGAAATGCCCAGTCCTGTCACATCTGTAGCACTGATTTGAGGCATTTCGGTTACGTGGCCTATCTTCTATTGGTCCCCTGAATCTCCCCGTGGCCTGAAGAGTTTCCGTTAATTTCTTCAAAATTTCGCCCATTTCAGTTAATTCACAGCTGTTTGCCGGCTTTTATTCCTGGATGGATACGGTTGGCTTAGCGATGTTACAGCCCCCTCGATTTCTAGGGCTCTACCCAAAGCTTCACTGCTGTTATCAAACTTGGCTAGACGTAGCATCTTCTGAGTTTCTGGATTTCTGATACCATCCACGAAATATTGGACAGCAGGTTCTTCTTGAAATTCTTCTGTTGCTCCCGGGTAGGCCAATTGAATGAGACGTCTAACGTCTGCCTCAAACTCTTCTAGGTTTTCACCGCAGGCTTCTGATGTCGAGACTTTACTTGTGCCTGGTAGAGCTGTCTTCTATGTTGGTCGCCAAATCGTCTCTTCAGGGCAGCTACAAGAATGTCATATTTCCCCTGTTGGCTGATGGGAATGGTCTGTAGTAGTTCCAGGGCAGATCCACGAAGCGCTACCACTAGTGATGTAGCCATTTCTTCGTTACTCCAACCTTTGGCAACATCAGCGGCTTCAAATTGTCTTCTGTACATTGTCCAAGATGTTTGACCGTCATATGTTGGAGGTTTTTTATTCTGTCCTGTGGCGAATACCCTCTCGGTGGGTCCTTGATTTCTTAGTCTGGTAACTTCTGCCTGAAGATTCTTCATTTCTTTCTGTATATTGTCTACAATACTTTCACCAACTCTGTTCCTCATCTACATTAATGACCTGCAGACCGAAACGAATAATCCTGTTTACAGTTTTGCAGATGACAGTCCTTGTCTCCCAAGTCCCAATTTAGATCAGAAAACCCTTTACCAGCGACTGAGACTTAGCACCGCAGACAGGAGCAGATTACAGCAATTAATCAAAACCTGGAGAAAGTTCAAACTTGGGGCGACAGAAATTTGGTTCAGTTCAATGCAGTACAGACCCAAGCAGCCACGTTTACCAAGAGAGCCAATACGACTGGCTCTGACATCATTATGGCAGGATCGACCATTCCTTCATCCTCGTCAATCGAACTGCTGGGTGTCTCGGTTAACAGCAATATGTCCTGGCATGACCACGTTGCTAACATCGCAAAATCAGCTTCCCAGAAGCTTGGTGCGCTATTTCGCAACAAAAAACTGTTGCTCTTGCTATAGAAAACGCAACACACACATCTGGGATGCCGCAGCAAAGCACACCCTAAAGCTGCTGGATTCAATTCAGCAGAGAACTGTGCGTCTTGTCGGCGACCCGGAGTTGACCCGGCAACTGGATAGTCTGGAACATCGCAGACATGTGGCCGAGATGTCACTGTTTTACAGATACTTTCACGGCATATGTTCCCAGGATTTGGCCCGCCTCATCCCGCCCCTGCAACGCACGACAGACGGCAAGAGCGCACCAGTTCGTCGTACAACTGGAAACACCTAGAACATTGCTTTACAAGAACTCCTTTGTCTGGCGCACTGCATCACTTTGGAACTCACTCCCAGGACATCTGTTTCCCTCTAATTACAACCTACAACTATTCAAGACCCGTGTGAATCAACATCTTCGCTCATACACCGCTCGTCGAGCGCCATAAGGACCCCCTTTAGTGTGTGTACCACTACCATAAAAAAACTTCTTTCTTCAAATTGCTCGCCTACAAATGCATCCGCCATCCATTTCTGAAGCTGGTCCAGATCTGCTTGCCTTCTACGCTCATCCTCTTGCCGTTCCGCTTGTCTTTTATCTTCTTGATCTTGAAAAAATTTCTGAAGCCGGTCTTGTTCTATTTGCTTTTTACGTTCCTCCTCTTTCCGATCCACTTGCCTTCTACGTTCATCCTGTTCCCGTTCCGCTTGCCTTCTACGTTCATCCCCTTCCCGACCCGCTCGCCTATCAATATTTAAATTATCCATGAAATTGGCCAACATTTTATTCATTTGCTCCATTTCTACCGTTTGTTGCCTCGTATTGACCATAGAATGTTATAAGATTTCCATAGAATCCACCAATTAAAACGGTCTCGTTGACGTACTTGTACCCTTCTTCTTTCTCCGATAAATACTTCTTCAGTCCGGTCCTTTCACAATCTAACTTCTGACATCAAATGTTACGTTTTTCCGTGGGTTCTGATAAAAATTACAACTTTTACTATTTTACAATAATACTCTCTTTATTCTTAATCAATGTATACAATTAAACACACTAAACTACTCTTACAACTTTACAACTAATAGCTCTTTACAATTCAACACTCAAGGCTTAACTAACTCAACACGCTTTAGGTCTGCTATTTAAATACAATCTGAAATCTATCACGAATACTCGACAAGAAGCGAGGCCACTCTATATGATTCTCGACCAGGGCATCGACATAATTCCAGCGTTCCTGAATCTTCGCGGCCGGCGATGACTCATACATAGACGCGGCAGTTCTATAGGGTAGCAGAAAAACATTCGGATGGTTGCTAGCCGTGACACTATATTAGCCGCTTCTGATTGGTGGGTTAACGTCACTTTAGAGTACTGTTAACTCTTTTCACTCATGGCCTTTCGCTCGCTTCGCTCGCTCCGGGGCGCAACCAAACAAAACTAACTCAAATTTACAAAAAGAAATAAACATAACCTTAAAAAATACATAAAAACACGTCTTGCCACCGTCGGGAATCGAAGGCGGACCGTCACAACATAAAATCTGACCACTGCACTGTAGACCTGTTGGAATAAATTCGCCGGACCGTAGATAAACTGAAAGTGACGTTTCCTTAACCCACCAATCACAAGCGGCTAATATAGCATAGCGCCGTAGGACTGACTATAAAGAATCTTAAAATGGGAACAGGCGTGATATGAGACACGATGAAACGAAAACGAGGAAACGAAAAAGCGACACCAATAAAAATATATAGACCTATAGGATGTAGCCTGCGAGAGAATGAGATAGAAGACAGTTGTACAGTTGTTATATGTTTGTCAAGAGTAAAAAGTAGTTCTCGTCCGATCCCTGAAGTTAAGCAACGTCGGGCGTGGTTATTAATTAAATGAGTGACCGCTGGGTTTAGTTTTATGAAGTTTTCACTTCTACCGCGTGTCAAATGCACACATTAATTTTTTGAAGTGAAAACTTCTTTAGCGCCGTTAGCCGCTGAGAACGGGAGTGAGTTGAGACTCGATGGAAACGGAGAGAGGAAACGACTCGATAAAATGGAAACGAGAAAACGAAAAAGCGACACCAATAATGAGATATTGATGGATGTAGCCTGCGAGAGAATGAGGTAGAACACAGTTATACAGTTGTTACGTGTTTGTCAAGAGTAAAGTAAAGTATTAGTCGTGCGATCACTGAAGTTTAGCAACGTCGCGCGTGGTTAGTACTTGGATGCGTGACCGCTTGGTTTAGTTTTATGAAGGTTTCACTTCTACTGTGTGTGAACTGTTCTTAGTTTTATATAGTTTTTCATATCGCTCTGCTAAAGTTTTCACTACTGTCTTACGGTTTTAAGCACATACCTTTTTGAAGTGAAAACTTCTTTGGCTGAGAACGGGAGTGATTTGAAACTCGATGAAACGGAAACGAGGAAACGAAAAAGCGACACCAATAAAAAATATAGGTATATAGGATGTAGCCTGCAAGAGAATGAGATAGAACACAGTTATACAGTTGTTACATGTTTGTTAAGAGTAAAAAGTAAAAAGTAGTTGTGGCCCGATCACTGAAGGTAAGCAACGTCGGGCGTGGTTAGTACTTGGATAGGTGACCGCTTGGTTTAGATTTATGAAGTTTTCACTTCTACCGCATGTGAACTGCACACAAGATTTTTTAAATTTTTTAAAAGGTTGGTTGCATTGATATTAACAAAATTGTTTATGTCAAGACCCACCTTAGCAAAAGTTATAACACAGCCTTGAAAGACATCTCTAGTAAGTAGTAACGACGTCACAAAACACAGGACGGCCGCGCAGCTGCCTTAAAATTTATTTTTTCTATTTTGCATTTAAAATGATTCCATTTCGATTCGCAATGGAGTGTCGAAAAGAGCCTCTTTTCGACACTCATTTTGTTGCGAAAGCATATCCACCCCCAGTTCGGTTATGGGTTTTAATTAAAACAATAGGAATGCACAAAAGTGAAAGCTAATGGGTGGAACTAGATGCAATTTATGGAATTTGAAAAATGTAAAAACAAAGCCAGTAACTTTTTCTGGAGACACTGGGCCCACTGGATTAGAACTGATTTTGGGCATGCCTTAGGTTAGTTTGGATTGGTTTTAGTTGGTTGCGCCACGAAGCGAGCGGAAGGCCATGCGTTTTCCTTCGCGTATCTAGCTCCGCCCATTACCTGTCACTTTTGTGCATTCCTATTGGCTTACTATTGGGAACTATGGGGTAGACGTACTCTCGCCCTTTTGTTTACTGATCGCTATGAGATTCACAAAATTGTTCATTGTCAAGGCCCACTAGCAAAAATTGCGACTTTAACCGCTTTGAATGGGGTTTCTACTAATAAAGACTTCAAAAATTACAAGATGACCGCGCAACTGCTGATCGGGACTAGAATAAATTAATGTTTGTCATAAAAAAATCTGCAAAATAGAAAAAAAAATTATAAAATGCCCGCTTTAAGTCATTTGGCGCACTCACACCTCATGAAACTCCCCGCAAGCGGGCCGTTTTCTAATTTCGTAATCGCGCGAAAAAATATGTGTTTTAAAGTCTGGAGCCGATCAATGACAGTTTGTGACAAGAGGGGCTGCATTGTATTAGCAGGC
>MU181960.1:229171-263984 GCA_016904865.1 Pissodes strobi
AATCGTCTTCCCCCAGGCTGGAGAACACCGAAGTGCAAAGTCTGCAGCCGATCAATGACAGTTTGTGACAAGAGGGGCTGCATTGTATTAGCAGGCAGGAACGTCAAACTGGTGAGAGCAGTTTGATTACGGGGAGTGACGCCCCCGCCATCCCAAGTTGCCACGGGATGTGGCCCATCAAATCCCATCGTCCTCCTCCAGGCTGGAGAACACTAGAGTACAAAGTCTGGAGCTGATCACTGAAGAGTGACCCAACAAACCCTATTTTTACCCCTGTCAGACTAGGGACCACCGGAGCAATGAGTCTGGGGCCGATGCTTCCAGTGGAAGCGGCCCTAGGTGGTAGATGCATACGCCTACTCGCATCGCCCGGTGAAAGACCACCTCACCAGAACTGGGAGGCGCTAAGTGGTTTTCCCAAATCACGTACCGCTTCCGCGCTGGTGTTCCCGGCTTCCACAGTAGGAATATATGAACATGATGGTGCTTCCAGGATCAAAATATTCTGGAAGTAAACTCTCCGGCCATTCGGATCTCCTGGCGCTGGGTGGCCCTGGGAGCCCTTCATTCCGCATTTCACAGATAGCAAAGATACCGAACCAATTTAGAATAGATTTCTGCAACATAAGAGGTCTACATACAAACATAAATTCGGTGCACCAACATCTACAAGCAAATAGACCACACATACTAGCCCTTACAGAAACACAAGTATGTTACCCGATTTAGACACAAGTTCGGAATATGCCTTTTTGTACGAAGCGACCTTTCATGCCACCGCGAGGAAAGACTCGAACCGAACAACCTTGACGTCATGTGGCTCAAGTTCAACGCCAAAGGATTAACCAAGTTTATATGTTGTTTCTATCGCCCTCCGAGCGATAGAGCCTACCAAAGCTTTTTCTCAACACTAGCTACCACTTTTGACTCAATACAGGTCGATCACCTCAGTTCAGAAATAATCGTTCTGGGAGACTTCAATGCCCACAACACAAACTGGCTCAAACATCACAACAAAACCGACAACGAAGGTAGAGAAGCTGAAGCATTTGCGATCAGCTGCGGGCTTACTCAACTTGTAGACGAATTCGCCGCCCTCCTGAATCTTTTTCTAACCACCAATCCTGACCAGTACAAAATTACAGTTGGTCCGCCATTAGGTACTTCCGACCACAAACTTATTACAAAGGTGAGTGAATTGCCACTCATACAGAAGGATCCACCATTGCCTAGCAAAATCTGGCATTACAATTCTGCAAACTGGGACGATCTAAGGGAGTTCTACCTAGATTTTCCTTGGCTCGACGTCTGCTTTGGCACTGACGACCCGTCAGTCTGCTGCGAATAGATCACGCAAGTAATCTCCTCCGGAATGGAAGCATACATCACAAATTCCATCAAGTTACCATCAAAAGGAAACCCCTGGTTCGACAGAAGATACGAAAGAGCTGTAGGTAGGAAACAGCAAGCCTACAAGTACTGGCAACCAAATCAGACCGCTGAAAATCGCAATTATTTTGTCGAAGCGAGAAACGAATGCAAACGTGTGAGCGACGAAACTAAGGACAAACACAATCAAAGGATCAGGAATAAACTTTTGTAATGTCCCAGTGGTTCCAGGAATTTCTGGTCGGTAGCAAAGGCAGTAAGTAACAACTTTACCGAAACGTTTCTCCCACCTTTGACGGACGAACGTGGCATCACGGCGACTACAGCCAAGGAAAAAGCAAACATGCTCGCTAAAATGTTTTCATCTCACTCTACCTTAGACGTCCCTCAAGGCAAGACCCTCCCCACCATATCGAACATCAACACTACCATGGCAGCAGTCAAGTTTCATCACCATGATATTCGCAAAATCCTTAAAGAACTAGATACGCAAAAGGCATCAGGACCGGACGGAATACCTGCCATCGTGCTAAAGAGCTGCGCCAACGAACTAACACCAGTTTTTTCCAGGTTTTTTTCTCTTTCTTACGGAAAAGGGATTTGGAAAGTCGCTCGAGTGCAACCTGTTCCAAAAAAGGCAAGAAAACCACGCCCTCAAACTATCGCCCAATTGCCTTGCTCCCTATAATCTCCAAAGTAATGGAACGTGTAGTCAACCAGCAACTACTCAAGTATCTCAAGAACAACAGAATAATCAGCGATAATCAATACGGCTTTCGCAAAGAGAGATCGACAGGAGATATATTGGCCTATGTCACTCATATATGGAGTAGGGCAATTGAAAACTACGGAGAGTCTCGAGCGATTGCGTTGGATATTTCAAAGGCATTCTACAGAGTTTGGCATGACGGACTGCTCAACAAACTTCCGTCTTTCGGACTGCCAGTCTCTCTCTGCAGCTGGCTAGCCAGTTTCCTTAAGAACCGATCTCTACACGTTGCAGTCGATTGACAAGACACATCTCGGACACATTCACCATCAACGCGGGCGTGCCTCAGGGCGCAATACTTTCACCAACTCTGTTCCTCATCTATATTAATGACCTGCTTATCGAAATGAATAATCCTGTTTACAGTTTTCCAGATGCCTAAACCTTACCAGCGACTGAGACTCACCACCGCAGACAGGAGCAGATTACAGCTATTAATCAAGACCTGGAGAAAGTTCAAAGGGCGACCGAAATTTGGTCCAGTTCAATGCAGCAAACACCCAAGCAGCACCGTTTACCAAGAGGGCCAATACAGCGGGCCCTGACATCATTATGGCAGGATCGACCATTCCTTCATCCTCGTCAATCGGGCTGCTGGGTGTCTCGGTCAACAGCAATATGTCATGGCATGACCCAGTGCCGGTTTAGGGCTTTATCGGGCCCTAGGCGGCCGTAAGGAATTTCGCCCATTATTGGAAAGAAAAAAAAAGGGTAGGTCATAACTTCGGGTAGATATGGGATTACGTTGGTTAAGAAATTGAAAAAAATTATATATATTTTTTTTAATAGTTAAGTAAAATGTAATGTGAAACAATAGTGAAACAATAGTGAAACACTAAAAAACATAATACTGCAAAATGTAGGTAATCGTTAATTAAATTAAATAGAACAAACACCAAATACAAACATCGAAAATATCATTATTATAATAAATAAATAAAAAACCACTGTCTACAAGTGTCTTTTGCGCACTTTTTCATTTGTAATACTTGACTTTATAAATTATTTTATGGGCCCTAAACCAAAGCTTACCGATTAATATAATTTTGTATGGGTTTTTTTTATTTATGGGTACGAATTCCGGGCCGCGAGATTTCAGTTCATATTGCACTTGTGAATGAGAGGCGCGTGATTGGCTAGCTACGTGAGGTGACGCATGTCTTCGCGATGCAACCAGCTGTTTGTAAGTCAGCAGATGGTCTAGGGGTCTGCATGGACGTTTTAAGATCCTTTACTACAGTAGAACACTATATAACAATCCGTCTCTCCTATTGGTCGATCCGCATGGCCCTTCGCTCGCTACGGGGGCTCAAGAAAAGGTAATTAACCAAGTGCTAACCCACGACATACCCAAAATCAAGAAAAAAACTGTTAGAAACTTAATCTTAAAAAAATATAAAAAAAGCAAAGGGGCTTTGTTGTTGGTCCAGGTTAGACCCAACCAGCTAAATCTCTCGACCACGAGAGCTCTTCCGGCATATTGATTGCATCACGAAGACATATTGTAAATATGTAAATACGAGATGGATCGTCCAATAGGGGAGGTCGTGCTCTACTGTAGTAAAGGATCTTAAAATGCTCTGCATGGTTGGTCTTCACTTCGGCGACCCGGGTTCAAATCCCGTCGGTTTTGTTTTTTTTTAAGTAAACAGTTTTTTTTTGTTTTTGGGTTTTTCTTGGGTATGGCTTGGGTTAGCACCTGGTTAGTTTCCTTTTCTTGAGCCCGGGAGCGAGCAAAGCGAGCGGAAGGCCATATACTTGACAATTGGTATAGTATGGTATAATTTGTACCCCCGTTTCGGAAGACCATAGGTCTTTAAATTGCATGCATTCACAAGTGCACTACGAACTGAAATATCGCTTCCGGGCCCCACTAAGCTACCGGGCCCTAGGCGGCCGCCTAGTCCGCCTAATGGTTAAATCGGCACTGGATCGACCATTCCTTCATCCTCGTCAATCGGACTGCTGGGTGTGTCGACCCCCGGTAAGAATTCGATGAGGTACCCAATCAATACACATTTAGATATATTTTATCAAATTATTGGAAAATTTAACTATTCATGGGTTACGTCATTTTAATGAATTAGGTATAACATGGTATAAATATAGGGTATTTCCTGTTCTATGATTTATATGTAGAATTTTACTAGAAATTTAAGACCAGGTCCCTATTCAATTTTCTGATTTGCCTGCTTACAACATCTACTTATTTTAAAACGATGTACTTTACCTTTTAATATCAAATTATTAAGAAATATTTCAAATATTCATGGTTCTTCTTCTTCTTCTCGGCCTATGTTCATCCACTCCTGAACGTAAGCCTCTTCCAATGATCTCCACCCTTGTCTGTTTCGGTCAGTCTGCATCCATCCCCTTCCTGCTATCCTTTGGAAGTCGTCCCGCCATCGTTTTGGGTGCCTTCCGACGCTTCTCTTCGATGTTCTTGGACGCCAATCTATTACTATCTTTGTCCATTTGAAATTGGAACGATCCTGCCTTGCCACATGACCTGCCCATCGCCACTTTTGCTGTGCTATTCGTTTGAGGACATCGACAACCTTTGTTCTCCCTCGAATCTCACAATTTCTTACGTGATCTCTCAAGCTGATCCCCAACATGGCACGCTCCATCGCTCTTTGTGTTATTCTGAGCCTATCTGGACTACTCTCCGTGAGAGTTACTGTTTCCATACCATAAGTTGTTACTGGTAGAATGCAGGAATCATATACTTTCCTTTTAAGATTTATAAGAATGTTCTGGATTTTTAGAATGTATCCCAGTTTGCCGAATGCTGCCCAACTCAATCCTATCCTTCTAGATATTTCCGCTACTTGATTTTGTTTTCCCAGCCGGATGGTGTGGCCTAAATATACATATTCGTCGATAATCTCAAGAACTTTCCCTTCTACCTAGACTCCATCTACATTTATACCTTTATTCTGCCATAGTAGTTTTTAAAAGTGTCTTCCATCGCTAAAGTAAACAGCTTTGATGATATAGTGTCTCCTTGACGTACCCCTTTTCTCAGCTTGATTTTATCTGTCGACATGTGATCATCAATGGCAACTTGTATTGTAGCGTTTTAATATATACTTTCTATAAGTTTCGAGAATCTCGTATCTATTCTCGCGTTGTCCATTGCTCTCAAGATCGCCGAAGTTTCAACAGAGTCGAAAGCCTTTTCATACTGAACGAATTCCAGGTTTATAGGGATGTTATACTCTGTGCATTTCTCTATCAAACTCCGAATTGTTTGCAGATCGATCGTACTGAACTCTTTCCTAAATCCCGCTTGTTCAACCGGTTGGTAAAAATCTAGTTTATTCGTTAGGCGGCTCGTCAAAACTTTAGACAGAAGTTTATGCATGTGGGACAGGCGACTAATGGGTCGATAGTTAGCTGAAATTTAAAAAATATCCCCTTTTTTAAAAATCAGGATAACCTCGGCATTTTGCCAGGATTCAGGGATTTTTTCCTCGCCGATGCATCTATTCAACAAGACGCAAAGTGCCTTTTCCAGAGTAGCCCCTCCCATTTTCAGCATTTCAGCGCTTATGCGGTCTCCTCTTGGCGCTTTTCCGTTCTTCATTTGTTTTAGCGCCTTTCGTATTATTTCTGCCCTCGTTATTTCGGGAATTTCTTCTGAGCCAACATTTTGAATTTTATGTCTTTTCGTTTCTGGTTTTGGTATAGTCGAGCTGTACAGACCTTTGTAGAAGCTCTGAATTGCTCAAATAATTCCCTGCTTATTCGTAACCAATTCTCGATCCCATTTGATTTTTAATTTTGAACAATTTTTTCTTTTCTTTGGACATACGTGATTTGAGTACTTTCATATTAGAGTTATTTTTTATTAGTCTTTGTACTAGCACTAGCTGGCTGTTATGGTTCCTAAGGTCTCTTCGAGTTTCCTTGTTTATTGTTCTGCACAACTCCCTATATTCGTTGGAATCTCTGTTTGTTTTTCTTCTCTGATCTAGTAGCTCCAAAGTTTTAGGGCTGAACTTCGACTTTATTGACTTTGATTGAGCAGATCTTCTTTGTTGCTACTTGAATACTATTACCAATTGTTGTCGATAGCTGGTGCAGGTCCATTATCTCTAGGTTGCTTACTGGTTTAAATTTTGCTTCTAATTCATGATTACGCAATTTTAATGAACGTGTCAAACATGAGCTGAAGGCAAATGCGACAATCCCATGAATTAAAAAAGGGTACTTTACACATGAGCAGCATACAAATTTTTTTCTGCTACCGAAAAATATATGAAAAACTGAAAATATTATTAAATTTAAAAACATGTCAGATTTAATTTACGCACTAGTGCGCAAAGTAAATTATTTTGCGCACTGAATTATAAAGGTATATTTTACGAATTTTAGAGAGTGCGTAAAGTTAGTATTTTAGGCACGGTAGTAGAAAAAGTATTTTAGAACGGAAACGATATATTATTTACCTATTAATACTAAATTATTGAAACATTTAAAGTATTTCATAATTATATCTGCATGTCAAATTTTCAAGAGCAAATTAATTTGAGTTAGTTTAAGGCAGGTTATATGACTTAACCTATGACTAGCATTTTATTTCGAAGTTCGTAAACAGAGGGTACCTACCTATTCCATTAAAAAACAATTAAAATAGTAAGTTATTTTAATGCATCAAAATTCCAAAAAATCGAACTTTGATTAGGTTGATCTCTTGTATAAAGTTTTCTTTGGGTAATGATATACGACTTATGCGTAAAATTTTACTTCAAAGTTTAAAAAAGCTCCTGTACAGGGTGCTCCATTCAAAGTTTCTTTTTGTTATGATAGGTATCCCTCGAGTTCCCGCGTACCAACAGCCGTTAGTTTGGATCAGATATGCCCGTTTACGGATCTCAAAAGGTTCTTAATAAAACAAAATACATACTTATCTATAAATAAAATATAAATAAAATATTCATGCTGGATCGTCCATTTCAGTGAGCAAACAGCCCAGCAAACAATGTATATCGGTAAACAATCGGCCGAAAGCCGGCAGCAACTGAAAACTGCTGGCATCGGCGATTCTCCTACTTCCCCCATGGGGCAAATTGCGGGTATGCCGATTAGGCGTGTGGTATAAACGGGTGTAAATTCGAGCGTCTTACCTAAATCGGTGTGTAGCCGGCAACCCGATTGAGAATACTATTTTGAAATTGGCGCCAGTTTTTGTCGGTGGCGCGTTTAGGAGTGACGACCATTGTTGGAAGTATGACAATTTGACAAATTGAGAAAACAAAACGAATACGAAATGGCCGTCAACCTCCAGGCAGCAGGCATAAATTTTCGATTCTCCGATAAAATTTGTCGTTTCCAGGGTGTTTCGGTTTGAGTAGGCATAATTCACATTAATAGGGTAAGTTTTTTAGTACATATGTATTTATTATTTAAAATCAAGAACATTCTTATATTCTCTAATTATTATGCATCATACTTTTTATACATAACCATCATTGTGCTCCTTTAAATTAGAAGCTAGCTACTAAAATGTTTGCTCCAAAGACATATAAAATGTCTTTGGTTTGCTCCCTTGAAATAGCGTTTTTACAGAATTAAACCGGAGCTACCCAAAACTAATAAGAAAAATCGATTTTAAGTAGATTGTGTCAGCCGTGCAATAGATACATGTTAGGAGCCAGTTTCCAAGGAGCTGACCTCGCCATCATTCTAATATAATTTTTCTGTGTGGTCTTTTTCAGTGACAAAATTAAAAAAATTCAGTATTCAGTATTATCTAGACATATGGATCATCCGGAAGTGAACAAAAGAAAATCTGGTGATCAGTAATTAGGAATTCTATGTGTTTTATTATAAGCATACCTACCTAGGTAGGATTCCACCAAGGACACTGTTGCACACTGACTCAATGCAGACATTGCAAACCCTAAAAGTCCCAAAACCAATACAGGGGATAAAAAGTACTCCTTTTAAGGTGCAAGATGAGTGCGTTGGTACACAGAGCTCACAAAGTCAACTTGAGCAAATTCCAGAAGGTACAACTTGTTGTAAAAAAACTTGTGTAAGTGGATAACAATGGACAATAATTATTTTCCACATACCTATTGATAAATATTATTTAAAATAAGATAATAAAAAAAAAATTAGCTTTTTATAATTATTATGTATTGTAGTAAGCGGATCCTACTTCCCTCAATTTTTATTTTAAATTTATTTATGATGATTCTATTTTAATAAAATGTTATTTTTTAGTTTTCATGAACGAGATACTAACAAGATTGGAGCTAATGAAAACTGATATAAAGTATTTGATTGCAACCAATAATGCAGGAGCCTCATCTATAGGTGATGAAATGAGTTTTGAGTTTCAAAAAATAGACACCATTGAAGGATTAATCAGGTTCAACCACGAATTGTCTGAAAAAGAAGTATTTAAAAAATCTGTAAGTCTTTCCTTTTTTGAATAATTTAATACCTCTTACTTTTTTTATATAGCTCTGCTCGGGATTATAATTTTCATTTAATTTCAGGGATGGGGGAAGACACGACGAAGCAATATCAAAACAACTTAAATTATTTTATATTCTATTTTTGTTAATTTTTGTACCAACATTATATACTTTGTAAGTTTTGTATTTAAATTATCACTAATAATAGTTTGATGATGTTCATCATGCATTAACACAAAAAGGGTCTACACAAGTTAAAGTTAAACTGTATTGTAATAACTTTAATAATAGATGGAGTACATAACATTAATATAATGTATATACATTATTTTGTTTTACGTATTTTTCTCTTATCTTAGTTTTTAATTATCAGGGCCTGACACCAGATTCTAGTTTAAAAGTGCAAATAGGTATATAAGCACTATTTATCCAATATTTTCAACGCTTATTACTTTATTTGCGAGATTATGTTTCCAAAATTGTAGAATACATAATTTTTCGGTGATAACTAGAGCGCGGATGTGGACATACTTTGACTGAAAAATATATATATTTTTTTTATTTTAGTATATATAATAGATATAACGAATCATTTATTTTTTGAGAGTAAAACATATGAAAGTGTTTTGGTATTTGAACCTACCTGTTGTTTCTCACGTTTAAATAGTGTAATGAACCTAATGCAGCTTTATGAATAAAACTACAAAATTTACTTTTTTATTTTGATCTACGTGGAGTGTCAATGAAAAGGACTCAACATAAAAAAGCTGAAATATTTCAGTAATCTGTCACTTACTCTATTTGTGATTTTTTTTTCAAATTCATATGCGTGATTGCCAATAATTTACTTTCAGATTGATTTTCAAGAGGAAAAGAATAAGTAACAGAACTCTCTTGGCGAAGGAATATATTAACTATTTAATTCAAAATGCCAATGTTTTCACACATTCATGTACTTATAGTGCAGGGCTAGATATATTTATACTATTTGAAATAAAAATTATAATTTATTATGTTTCCCGACGTCTTAAAAAAAAATTAAATTTAAATAACTAATATATTCCTTGGCCATGGCAGCTGTTATTATTTTGTTTAGCATTTCACCACCAAGGGCAATCCTGTGTATTCTGCATCGGTTAGAAGTCGCTAGACGGTAGCTTAACATATACTGTAGTCAACCGGCAAGTAAAAGCTAACTACAGCTTGCCGCTATCGGGCTGATCCGGTTAGTATCTTAAAATCTCCGGCAAAATGTCCTGCTAAATACTGCCTGCCGCGGGTGCATATACGAACAGGGCCAACACCGTATGCCAGCAGCGGGAAGAGCAAATCATGTCGGCATTACGACATACGGCCGGGTAACGGCCGATGAGAAATTGTTTGCTGGGAGATGTAGTAATTCAAAAAAAAAAGTTGAATTTGTATTAAGTAGTATGAGTTAATTTAGACTAAAATTTTAGCAATTAGCATAGTAGGTATATATTTTATCCTTAGACTATATAGTCTAAGAGTTTATCAGATATCCAAGCCCCAAGCTAGACACCATTATACAGGACGCAAACATAATACCTGTCATTAATGTTTTAAACATTAATTTATATATAAACTTCCTTTTATGAGAATTAAACTACACGCCTATGGTAATAATAATTCCTACTCATATAGCTTCTTACGTCACCAACACCAAGTAACTACAAGCTAGGCTAGGATATTATTGAAGAACCCGGCCACCCATTCCATCAGCTTAGTAACGTGGACAAATAATTAAAAGAACACATTTTGATAACATTTTTTTAGAATAATGTGAGCAAAAGCATTGATATTATCGAGGACTTGTATGCCAACAATATTACAATATAATAATTATATACAAGAAAATGTTGCATAAAATGACCTAAAAAGATGAGAGTTTTTATATTATATTCTCAAGATGGACGTCGTAGCAAAAACCAAATGGGATGGAGTTGAGTTACAGAAAATTATGGGGGAAGGCAAAACTCAACCGTACGGTAAAAACTTTCGAAACGTTCGACCGTTTTCGCACTGTCGTGATGGAGACATTAGGGTTACGTTAAAGGGTCACGTGATAGACTCGTAACCAATGCGGGTCGAGAGGGGAAAAGTAATTTGTCAGCTGGAAAACGCGAAAACGCTCTAGGAGAAGAGGAGTACTCTTGCCAGTCTTGCTCTCCCCGCCCGCGCCAGTCTCTATGTAGTGGTTTCGCTGTATAGTATACGTGTGACTAAATAGTGCCTTTTTATCGATATTTACGCTAAAACTACGCTTTGTCTTATCATTTCCGAATGAGCAATGCCAAAGAAGCATAATATCGCTTACGTTAAGCCTGAGGAACCAAGTTTTTTGAGAAAACTGAAAGAACAGATCGGATACAAAGAAGGGCCCACTGTTGACACAAAAGTAGGTTATGTTCTATTGAAAATCTAATTTTTCTATAATAATACGCGATAATCATTCGAGCAGAGGGAAGATTTGGGGCCAGTCGACCCGGAGAGTCTCCTAGACACCCAAGAAGAACAGCCCCAAGTTGTAGTGCTGCGCCCCGGCGATTTAACTGCCGAAGAAGCAACCCGTGAGAAGTTAAGGTTAGAAAAAGGTAAGTTTGTACCTGAATTCTTACTTTGGAATCGGTGCTGGCTTTTCCATAATAACTTCTTTACGTCTCCAATTTAAATTTACTAAAAATTACAAGGAGTTTCCCAATAAAAAGTTGGAAAAGTTAAGTTTATAGGTTTGTTTGACAGCAATTTGGGATAATTCAGGGGCTATGACAGATAAATCATTTGTCTCTTTCATTGGCGCGAGCGCGGTCAATTACGTACGTCGTAGCTAATAGCAATTGTAGTGTGGTAATTTCGATGGTTATCAAACAAACTCAAACCTGAACAAACCAACGTACTAGTAGTTTACGATGTTGTCAAATATATTTGTTTTAATTATCGTTGGAAAGAAGTTTGGAACAGTTATATCAAATACGTTTTTAGGGCACGCGAAACGTTTTATAAGTTTTTGATAAGAATTGCATATACGGTTTTCTGCTATTTTTGGATTATATAGAAATTTTTTTATGTAGTCACATTCTTGTGTCCTTAAGGATTGCAAATATACTGGCGGAGAAGAGAAATTGTTTTTTTTTTAATTTTTTTTTTCATTATTATGGCTTTTAAATTTTCACTTCACGCATAGTCCACTGTCCCGCTTCGCTCGTTACGGGGGCGCAACCAACAAAAACTAACTAAAGCTAACCCAAATTTGAAAAAAACAAACATAACCTTAAAAATTTTTAAAAATCAATATCACTTCTCCGCCAGTATATTTGCAATCCCTAAGGACACTAGAATGTGACTACGTAAAAAATGTCCATATAATCCAAAAATAGCATAAAATCTTATAAGCAATAATTACCAATATGTTGCATTTTTATGATAAGAAAAACTGAATATTTCTTTTACGAATTATTAGATTTTATCATTAAGGTATTAGTTTTTAATATAAGAACATTTATAAATCACACTCTTATTCTATCTATATTCATAAGAGTAGTAGGTAAGTAGTCGTGACACACGAAAAAATTGTTTTACCAACGTTAGGTATAAGCCAATGTTTGGGTTAGTCAAAATAGTCTCATTACAAAACGAATTTGTATTTCGTAATTGTTTCAATACGATCGCAAAATAAAAAAACTCCTTTATTATTAGGGTCAAAAAATATTATTCTAGACATATGTAGCTAAGAAAAATTTGAATGCATAAAATGATAAATGTTGAAAACAACCTTTTTTGACATGGAGAAAATTATCATAAAAATGCTTTAGAAAACGTGTTCATAATATTAACATGAAGTAAGTAGGTACAGTTTTTGCTTTTTCTGATTTTGTATGTAAAATGGCACTAGTTGCTATTATTGCCATTGTCCTAGAGAATCGGAAAAGTCCTTAAATGGGTATTATTTATGATCAAAATAAGTACCTAATATAAGGCTATAGTGAACTAGTCGGTCTATGAAGAAAAGCAAGTCAAATAAAGCCATAGTATAAATATGTGTGTCATGCAAGATTTTGGTGGTTTAGGCAAAGGCTTAGTTACCTTTCAATGTAAGCATTATTTGTAATATATCATAAATTTTGCTTTGAGTATTTATTGTTTATTACTATTAGTTACTGAAGTTTATTTGAGGTTGATGAAAATAAAAATAAATATAATATTTCAAATTATTTTATGCATTTTACAAGAAAATGAGACCCGATAGAAGGTAGTCTTTTAAAAAGTGTAATTATTGAT
The DNA here is from genome assembly GCA_016904865.1 of Pissodes strobi. Lineage (NCBI taxonomy): Eukaryota > Metazoa > Arthropoda > Insecta > Coleoptera > Curculionidae > Pissodes > Pissodes strobi. The sequence continues at coordinate 242,060 of MU181960.1, forward strand.
ATTGACAGCTGGCAAGAAATTTAAATCATATTTTTATTACTTCTTGTGCTGAATTATCTGAAAACAATACTCAACATGCTAACTAATTATGTAAAAGATGCAATGTTTATGTTGGTAATATTGAAGTAGGTAGGTATTATCTAAGAATAATAGCTGCTAAAAAATAAATGTGGTGTTTTAATTTATGCTAGTTATCTAGCAATGAGCATTAATATAAGTAAGTAGTTAAAAAACATGCCACGTGAAATTCCTGTTTTTTTTTCTGGGTATATTATAAACGGTACCTTATTTATCATAATTGGATTATCCTGAATTATTATGGATTTATTTTTGGATTCTGAGATCTGAAGCCCCACCTTCGTTTTTCGAAATACCAATCGATTGATCAAAAAATTCGTACAACCTATTTTTGAATTAATTAATTTTCCTGTAATCGATTGACGAAATTGACCACTAGGTATACAATATGTTGAGTTCTTTTCAAATGTCATTATGATTATATAAGAGTAATATCACCAAAAATTAAAGAATAATTTTGTATTAATAATTATTCAAAATTGTGTGTAGCGACGATATTGCTCTCAAATCTAGCCTATTGTCTACAATCCGACAACGTCGCTATAGTGATCATCTGTGAATGCTTTCAGCGGACGCTTGCGCATTACGGGCCTCCCAGCATGGCCCGCCAACTTGAACTTTTGGATTTAAGCGCGCCACGCTTCAATTTGAAATGTAAACATTTCGCCCCAAAATGCAAATATTCATCAGGAAAAAATTTTGACTTTCATTGGATGTTGTATTTAAAGAAATGTACACTTGTCCAATGGGTCTTTTTATAACGGAAAATGGACTATTATCTGCGATTTTCGTAATAGTTTTTTTCCCACGTAAATGTTCCATAAACTAGAGACGCGATTACGCTGAACGCCCGAGCGAGAAAGAGACGGCACTCCTTGGGACTTGTGAACGTTTCACTCGAGTTTGGATAGCTAGCCGACTTCCCTTTTCTATATAATGGTTTCGTCCATAGTGCGGAACGGTATTTTGCTCCCAGGTACTTTATTTAACTGATATAAAATTTTCTCTTAGGTCCGCCATATTTGTTTGATGATTACACATCACTATTATGGGAAACCTTTAAAGCGCAAACTTTCGCTCTTTTTTGTTTTAAATATATTTTTCTTTGTGTTTTTACGGTTTTTATGAAAAACACATTTTATTATTATATTATTATTTAATATTATTATCGACAGGACATCTAGATTTTGAATATATCTGTGCCTCTTATATTTTGATGTCAAAAAGTTCATTTTCATTTTTTGATAAATAATGGCGCAGTAGAATAACAATATTGCTTACATGCATACGTTATCCTTGCTGCAATAATTTTTATAATTACTTATCAAAGTTTTCAATGTAGTACCTCTGATAATATCTAAGTATGTATATACTTATTTTTTATATTTTTTTCTAAATGTCTAATATTCATTACACTTGTACCTAGTTAATAAGTACATGTAATATTGAATCTTTAAAAAGTTTATTTTAGCCGTTTAAATTTTACATCTTTAAACTACTATTTCCTAAAATTTGTGATTTACTTATTTCATCTTTTTACCTTGTGTCTCATTAAATATCCAAGTTATAAGTCAATTTAAATTAAATTTTTAAAATGTTAAGAGCAGGCTTGCTTACCAGTTCGCGCAAAAGTCCTACAAAATGGGCGTTTAAAAAAACTTATTTAGGAAACCCAACATTTTTAAATAAAATGGGAGGTAATGAATTGTGGTAAGACGGCAGAGGGTCAAAATTCACTGCAAAAAGTAAAAATGTTTACTCGTTTCGTTTCTACATTCGGGTGATGTCAAAATTCACCTAAAGGAAAGTAGGTATAAAATTTTTAGAACTTATCGGAGTTTGTTCAAGTCAAAATTTGCGTAGAAAAATTCAAAATTCTGTGAAAAAAGTAAAAATTCATTATGTTTTTTTAGAAAACGAGACAATTTTGTAGAACAAAACGCATGGGCAGATCGTAATCTTTTTCCTTCAATTTAAAACTTCAACTTTTGCTGCGAATTTTCTTAATGAAAACTATTTTTAAAAAATGTCATGACAGCGAGAACATTCAATTTTGTTGAAAACGATCGTACTCAACATTCAACGAAAAAGTAAATATTCATTAAATAAGTCAAAATTAAAGTTAAAAAAAAAAACAATGGATATTCGTTGAAGAAAATGGAAAGCGATTGATAGTTCGCTGCGAACGGTTAATTTTGAAGAAGATAAGTCTGAAATTCGGTAAATAAGGTCAAAATTGGCCCTCAAAAATTTTCAGAACTATATTCCCTAGATTAGTTCAATATTCGCTTAAAAGGTATAAAGGTACAGGTTTTTTTTATATTTTGCACCATACCGGCAAAACAGGAAGTTGATATTTACCTTACAAATGTTTGCCTTTGTCTCCAGACTATATATTCTGATATATTACGAAAACCTAAGATAGAAAAGTGCAAATTGTTTCAGTCTAACCGTTTAGATTCTACAGCCTATTAAATTTGCAAAAATTTCAAATTTCAACTGTCAATATTTAAAAAAACAGTTAGAGGAATAATTCAAAAATGTAGGGTGTTCTATTTGAAAAAACAAAACATATGTCAAAGTTTGACATTTACTTCGGTAATTTGCTTTTGTTTTTCGCAATATTTTTATAACTCTGCTTCGTTCATATTTAACATTTTTTTTAATACCTGCAATTATCTTTCGAGGTATACAGGGTGATACAAATTGCATGGGGATCTCGGGATTTCGGAAACTTTCCAAAATCGTTTTTATTTTTTTATGACGTTATTTGAAAAAATATTTAAAAATAAATAACACTTTTTCATTGCCACTTTTTCCCTCTGCAGGAGGTATTATTAAATTTAAAATCCGACGTTTCGTCTTCTAGCAACCATCATCAACTTATTTTTTTTAAATACGGCCCTGGATATATTTTTTGTTTTTCGTTGCCTTTTTGCCTCCGTAAGGCAATGACGTAACGCAAACATAAGAAAAATTCATAACTTTATGAAATATTCGCCCTAAAATGTATGAATCGCCCATCTCTGTCTAACACATTATTTTATTTATAAATCCTTCCTTATTCAACACATTGAAAAACGATTAAATTGGAAACTTTTATACTTTTATGTTGATATGCGAGTATGAGTAAATTTGGGCTAGATAAACAATAAATAATATAAAATTTTTTAATTTGGTTTTTGACATTTTGACGGTATGGGTCCAGAGAGAAAAAAAATGGTTTTCTTTGGCCAACGTTTTGAAAAATGTATGCCCAAAGCCCTAGATTTTCCGAAACGTTGACCAAGGGAATCTTAGTTTTTCTCGTTTCTTAACCCACACCCATAAAAAGCCAATGTAAAAATTATTAGAAGTGCAAGGAATACCTAAGAATAGGAAAAAGGTAGGAAATTAGGTTTTATTTAAGATCTAAAATATCACAAAAATGTTAAAGAACTAGGTAAATAAAACTTTAATAACAAAACTAAATTTAACTCATAAGCAAAACGCTAAAGTATAGCTTCAGTGTTTTTGCGAAATGGAAATTTAATACATTAACATAAAAATAGCAAAAACATACCACAAATAAATAAACTAATTATGTATTTATTTGTTGTATGTTTTTGCTATTTTTATGTTATTGTTGAATTTCCATTTCGCAAAAACACTGAAGTTATACTTTAGCGTTTTGCTTATGAATTAAATGAAGAGTAAAGGCTGTTTGCATGTACGAAACATATAGTAACCAAAAGCGGGGGTCGAGGTAGCTTTTTTTTTGTTTTAATTAGGTTTTTAAAGTAAATTATGTGAACCATTTTCTCAAAAATGTGACGTACAGTATGTGAAATTTAATTGTGACCATTGTCGATTTGTGGTGTTCGTTTGTCTCTATGGATACGTCCTTTTTCACTGACAAGTATCACTGATGATGGCTCAGGCCGAAAACGCTTTGTTTCTGCTACGCTATTTATAGAAGTCCTTTTGGATTAAATTTTTGCATGATATACAAAGATTGTTTCATTACTATTTGCTTATAAGTTAAATTTAGTTTTGTTATTAAAATTTTATTTACCTAGTTCTTCAACATTTGTGAGATTTTAGATTTTAAATAAAAGTTAATTTCCTACCTTTTTCCTCTTCTTAGGTATTCCTTGCAACTCTCTAATATGTAATTTTTAAGTTGGTTTTTATGGGCGCGGCTTAAGAAACAAGAGAAACTAGGATTCCGTTGGCTAACATTTCGAAAAAATTTAGGGTTTTGTGGGTTAGTTTGGGTTAGCCAAAGAAAACTAATTTTTTTTCTTTCTGGATCCATACCGTCAAAAACCAAGTTCAAAAATTTGATATTATTGTTCATCTAGCCCAAATTTACCCATACTTTTATTTCAACATAAAAGTAGAACCGTTTCCAATTTAATCATTCTTCAATGCGTTGAATAAGGACGGATTTATAAATAAAATAATGTGTTAGACAGAGATGGAATTCATACATTTTAGGGCGAATTTTTCATAAAATTATGAATTTGTCTTATATTTGCGATACGTCATTGCCCTAGGGAGACTAATAGGCAACGAAAAACAAAGAAAATATTCAGGATCGTATTTAAAAAAATTAAGTTGATGATAGTTGCTAGAAGACCAACCGTCGGATTTTAAATTTAACAATGCCTTCTTGTAGAGAGGGAAAAGTGGCAATGAAAAAGTGTTATTTATTTAAAAATGTTTTTTGAAATCACGACGGAAAAAAATAAAAACGATTTTGGGAAATTGGGTTTTTTCCGGATATCTCCGGAAGTGTTCAGAGTTTGTCAAATTTCAAAACGGCATCTTGTTAGACATCAAATTGCACAACTTTGCATTAATTTAACGGACCTCGTATATCTATCTTACGGTTCCCGAGATTCCCCTGCATGCACTTGTAGCACCCTGTATATGGTGCAAAATATTTAAAAAAGACTTGTACATAATATATTGTTTTAAAACAAAGGGGATTTCTGTTCAGTAAGTAAAAAATTACTTCACATCTCGTACAAAGTCAAAATTTTTTAAAAAACATCAAAAGATAAGGTTTTTTTTAGAAATCATAACATTTTTGTAGAAAAAAACAAATCAGGAAAAAGCACGTTTCCTTTCTATTCTATATTACGGGGAGTGACGCCCCCACCATTCCGAGTTGCCACGGGATGTGGCCCATCAAATCCCATCGTCCTCCTCCAGGCTGGAGAACACAAAAGTCTGGAGCTGATCACTGGGGAGTGATCGAACAAACCCCATTTTTACCCCTGTCAGACTAGGGACCGCCAAAGGAATGAGTCTGAGGTCGATGCTTCGAGTGGAAGCGGCCCTATGTGGTAGATGCATAAGCCTACTCGCATCGTCCGGTGAAAGACCACCTCATCAGAATTGGGAAGCGCTAAGTGGTTTTCCCAAATCACGTTCCGCTTCCGCGCCGGTGGTCCCAGGTTCCACAGTAGGAATATATGGACATGATGGTGCTTCCAGGATCAAAATATTCCGGAAGTAAACTCCCCGGCCATTCGGATCTCCGGGCGCTGGGTGGCCCTGGGAGCCCTTCATTCCGCATTTCACAGACAGCAAAGATACCGAACCAATTTAGAATAGATTTCTGCAACATAAGAGGCCTAAATACAAACATAAATTCGGTACACCAACATCTACAAGCAAATAGACCACACATATTAGCCCTTGCAGAAACACAAATATGTTCTACAACAATAACAGTGAACTACCTCTATCCTGGTTACGACTTACATACCCGAATTAGATATAAGTTCGGAATATGTCTTTTTGTCCGAAGCGACCTTTCATGTCACCGCGAGGAAACACTCGAACCGAACAACCTTGACGTCATGTGGCTCAAGTTCACCGCCAAGGGAGTAACCAAGTTTATATGTTGTCTCTATCGCCCTCCGAGCGGTAGAGCCTATCAAAGCTTTTTCTCAACACTAGCTACCACTTTTGACTTAATACATCGATCACCCCAGTTCAGAAATAATCGTTATGGGAGACTTCAATGCCCACAACACCAAGTGGCTCAAACATCACAACAAGACCGACAACGAAGGTAGAGAAGCTGAAGCATTTGCCATCAGCTGCGGGCTTACTCAACTTGTAGACGAACCAACTCGAATCTCAGAGAGGGGCGAATTCGCCGCCCTCCTGGATCTTTTTCTGACCACCAATCCTGACCAGTACAAGGTTACAGTTGGTCCGCCATTAGGTACCTCCGACCACAAACTTATTACAACGGTTTGTGAATTGCCACTCATACAGAAGGATCCACCATTGCCTCGCAAAATCTGGCATTACAATTCTGCAAACTGGGACGATCTGAGGCAGTTTTACCTAGATTTTCCTTGGCTCGACGTCTGCTTTGCCACTGACGACCCGTCAGACTGCTGCGACGAGATCATGCAAGTAATCTCCTCAGGAATGGAAGCATACATCCCAAATTCCATCAAGTTGCCATCAAAAGGAAAGCCCTGGTTCGACAAAAGATGCGAAAGAGCTGTAGGAAGGAAACAGCAAGCCTATAAGTACTGGCAGCAAAATCAGACCGCTGAAAATCGCAATTATTTTATCGAAGCGAGAAACGAGTGCAAGCGTGTGATCGACGAAACTAAGGACAAACACAATCAAAGGATCAGGAATAAAATTTTGCAATGCCCCAGTGGCTCCAGGAATTTCTGGTCGGTAGCAAAGGCAGTAAGTAACAACTTTACAAAAACGTCTCTCCCACCTTTGACGGACGAACGTGGCATCACGGCGACTACAGCCAAGGAAAAAGCAAACATGCTCGCCAAAATGTTTTCATCGCACTTTAGCTTCGACGTGCCCCAAGGCAAGACTCTCCCCACTATACCGAACATCAACGCTACCATGGCAGAAGTCAAGTTTTCTCACCGTGATATTCGCAAAATCCTTAAAGAACTAGATACGCAAAAGGCATCAGGACCGGACGCGTATTGGCATTGTTTACTATACTGCAACGCATACGTATCGTTGCAGCGCGGTAAAGAATGACCAAACACCACCCCGCCTTTATGCAGACAAAGCTTAAGGTGCGTACAGACCTGACGAGACGCGCGCGCGACACGCACGCGACGCGCCGACCGCGCGCTTGCTACGCGAACGCGACGCGCACGGTTTTCTCGCGCGCCTGCTGTGAGCCATGTACAGAGACGCGCGCGCCTCGCGACTAAGTTCTATTGCACTTCTTCACTGATTCTCGCGCGATTGCTACGCTCCTACTACTACCCGTCCACACTGCGCCTCGCTCTTTCTTTGATCTGCCGTCGAAAAACCGACAGCAGACGGGTAGCGACGCGCCTCGGACAGGCGGCGCTAGCGCCGCGCGCGCGCCCCGTCCACACTTAGGAATTTTGGACTGTCGCGCGCGCGTCGCGTCAGGTCTGTACGCACCTTTACTGCGCCTCAGCACCGACGCTCGTTCCGACGTGGTAAGTTTTGGGTTACGGACGTGCCCGTGTTCTCGAGGCATTGTTTACTGCGTTGCAGCGGCTATCACGCAAATTACACCTTACCGATTTGTGAGTCTTACAGCACTAGATTATAAAAATAACATTACCATATACTAACACAAAAAATATTTTATTACCTATACCATATAAAAATACAAAAAATACAGACTGTGCCTACTTAATAGTCTGGTCATGCTACAGTTTAATTTATTTTAGAAAAAATCCATTATTAGAAAATATTGGTATAAATATACGAAAGTAGAATCTTAGTGTGCATTTCCATGCGATTTTGCATTAGGTCTATTAAGATCAATGTTGTTCTTTAGGGATCTTTGCCTTTTAGGTCTCTCTTGCTTGGATGGCCTACCAGTCTGAATGCGTTTTGCTCCACATGACAAACCGCATCTTATTTTTCTGAGGCTAACTGATGTTGGCTGAACAGAAATTCTACTCTTTAGTGCGATATTTTTTGAAAAATTAACGAAGTTGAGTAAGTCAGAGGGCGTCATAATTTTCTTAAGCGTTTTATTGAATTTTTTCGTGGCATTGATCATATCAGCTATTTTGCTATTATTCGCTATTTTACTAACGGTTTGGAAATATTCTGATAGTTCTGTTACAGCTGCAGGATATTCTTTCATTACATTTGTTTTATTGGCATCATCAACAGCATTTATTATTTCGGTAGTACAATTATTATTATCCTGCTATCCAACTTTGCTAACCTGTTCTGTATTAATTGATGGCAATTCGCTTCTTGTTTCCAGATCAGTTAACATATCATCATAAAATTCCGGAGACACGTTTTCTCCTAGAGCTAATTCGGCTAATTCTTCCTGTCATCGAGATTTATTTGCATGCAGTTCCTAAAAGTTATTCCAAATTCATTTTGGATAGCATAAAGATGTTTACAGTATCATCCACCCTGTCCATAAATGCAGTCGCAGAAGGGGATATCTACATATTCAGTATAGAACATTTGATTATCGTTCTCCGAAGAAAACAAAAAATTATTTTCGTCGATTCTTTGAACAGAGACTTTAGCAGAATGCGACGTTTTTCTATGCAGTATTTAATTTTTAGAGTTCCGACAATTTACAAATGCAGCAAATGTCTTTTTTGACAAGACTCAAAATCTTTGGCGATGAAATCGACTAAGGCACAAACATTGAGCGCTTTACACTTTTGAAGAACAATCTTTGAAAATACGAATGAACGCTTCTACAAAATTGTTCGTATTATTTCCTCGTGTTAACAAAGAACTTCCTTAAGCCAACGACCACTCCTCCCTCCGATCCCAATAATTAGCCATATGTGCTTGAATATTATCATATTGTTTAAAAATGGTATCATTTAAAATATTGTCATAATTCTTGCGAGTCCCCTTTAATGGTATTTGCATACAGAATTCTTCTAAATAATGATATAATATGTCTTCCATCAACTTTTAAAATACCGTGATTATTATCCTATAACCATAGCCACATAGGTTGGCAAACATGAAAAATGCAAAAGTCTACGGGATTCAGGGAAAACATTCTTTCGGCATTGGAGTCATCAGTCATAAAGATTTTTGGGAAGCCAGAACCTCCAAAACTTTCCTTTGGTAAGTTGTCACGTAATAATTGAAACGCCGCTGTGTAATTTTCTTCCGATTGTTCAGTATGAAGGATACAGGCTAGAGGTAAGCCAACATCAGTTGCGCCAAAGAAAAAATGTAACATAGGAATTTGTTTGGTCGCATGAACCACTAGAGTCTACGAAAACTATCTCTTGACTAAATAGGTGGGTATGGGCTCTCATCATAATTGGTGTTAAAACAATGATAATTAATGGATTTTCATTAATAACTGCTTTAATATCTAATTCAGCAAATAATTTATGTTTTTTTCTTAAAGCAGCTATAACATCTGAATGTTCACGACTGCCAAAGTGTTCCTCTCTAAAAAAAATTACAATTACAATGTTCAATATAAGTACATATGTATTAGGTATTAATGTAGGTAGTTATTTGCAGGGGTATTCAATAGTGTTCATACTTATTATAATAATTCACTTCCACATTTTTATTTTATTATCACTTAAAAAATAATCAATACCAAACCTGAAGGGATTTTTTTCTTTAAGTCTAATGAATTCTTTCTTTAATAAACCCTTTTCACATTCTTTAAGCACCCTGCATATTTTTCATTTTATTTATTTTTCTGATTGCAATGATATGCGATAAGGTCATATATAATATGTTTACTCAAACCGTTTGCAAACTAGCCTACTTTGAAATGATCAAATTTGCATATCTCAGAGCTTTATAATATAACAATAATAATTATAACTCAAAGAGAGGGCAAGAGGGATGATTTTAGAAATAGGAAAATAGTATAAACTATTTCACTGTTCTGTTTTTATACCACATAGAACTCTTTTTGGATGAAAAAGTGCGCAATCAATATTTTCTTCCTTTCGATTCCTCGTTTTAACAGAACATTAATGTTGACATTAATCAATTGAAATGATTTTTTCATTGAGCTAAAATTCAAAGGAAATAGTTGACAATATTTTTAAGATTCAGTGATTAATTCAGCATTATTTGTCTCTATTCCATTCACTTTTGCCTTGAGATATAAAGAATCGAAATAACCAAAAGTGAATGGTATGAAAACACTGAAAACGGCTTAGACAAACATATAACTATCGCATAAAAATAATCAGTCTGGTGTGTATTTCGGAAACACTCTGTACGAATAACTGATCTTCCAAGTCAAATTAATAAAAAAAAATCCCTATAAATTTGGTCTTTACTTTTTTTCCAAAAATAAAACTAATGAATATTAGTGGACTAAAAAACCCTTTACATTTAAAAGTTACAACAAGAATTACATACCTCCATTTACAGTATCTACGAATAATGTTTTATTCGTTCGGTGGGATTGATTTGCGCATTTGCAAGAACAGGAATTTCGTTTTCATCAGTTTCATTTTCTAATTTTATTTCCTGAAATCCTCTAGCTGCAGAGGATGTCATACCGTCGTCAAAATATTTTTAAAATGTTTCTTGAGTTTCAGGTGTCATACGTAAATAACTATATGCCTCGACTACATTAATTTTATGGGAATTATGATATCGAGGATGATACCTTATCTGTAAAAATATAAGCGAAGTAAAATAAATACGAAAACACCGCTTATTTCTTAATGTTTCTTGTAAAATAAAAAACTAGAATTTGTTTATTAAAAATTTGGATTTAAATTTTAAATATTTTCTGTATCACCTTAGTATTTTGTTCTAATTGTAAAATAAAAAATAATGGTAAGTGGGTTCTTGCCAGCCCTTTATATTTTTATATATTCTTTAAGCACCCTGTAAATACTTATTTTCTATTAATCGTGCTTATTTTTAGAAACGGAGTTTTTTTTCATCAAAAAATACTTTTTGTCTCTTGTTAAACCTCTATTCGTGGACATACTATACTAAGTTGTTTTTTTAGACCAGACACCACGAAGAGACAGTTAAGTAACATTAAAAATTTGTCCCATTCATGCCATCTCTTTTACTTAAATGCATTTCCGTATAGCTCTCTCTTTATCTAGCATGACCAAAGGTGATTGCAGATGGAGCTAAAGCCGTGTGAAAACTTTTTGAAATGATACTTTTGAATATTTGGATACGTATATCGTATATATCGTAAAATCCAGTTTGTAGATGTCTCCTGGCTCAATGATTGTACCCAATTTGCAAACCGGCCATTGTAAAAGGGTGCATCCTTGTCGGAATAGCCACTCTTTGCTCTAATAATAGCAGTAAAATAACTTTCACTTTTTAAACGCGTAATTATTGACAACACCATATTAACATAATTTTTGCAGTGATACCAAAATATTACTTTCGACGGACATTTTCTTTGCGACTTTTGCAACCTGAACATGTTTGCTAACTCTTTACTATCCGACAATAATAGTGACAATTCGATTCCTTAAACGGGCGCGAGGTGTAAAATAGTGTTGCTCGATATGCATCGATATTTTCAATTCAATGCACCGACTTTGCCCGACGCATCGAAAACTTTCAGTGTTTTCAATGCATCGATGTATTTTTATCGATGTATCAAAACCTATCGAAACCTCCTTGCAGATATTATATAGATATATAGGTACTTATTGTTTATGTATAAAAAATGGAAAATAATAGATCCGATGAAATACCAGTCTATTTAAAAAGTCCCGTGGTTAGGTAGATTGCATGAAAACTCGCTAAAAATTTGAAATAACTTAAAGGTCAAATTTCCAAATTGATTCAAAGTAACATACAAGTACAGAGTTATCCAACGAGGACTAGACAAGGCGATTTTTTTACTTTCCCTGTACTTTTATAAAACAAACTGAAATAGCCATCTTATGTAATTTTCTCCCGCGAATTCGGATATGTTCAGCAAAAAACAATTGAACATCAAATAAAAGTGCTAGGGGTCACTTTGATATATTTTTAAATGGAACACCCTGTATGTTACTAGATTTTGGACTCTGTAGAAAAATCTAAACATATTTTGTGTATAATATCCTATACCTATCTTTAGCTGTTTACCAAATATTGACAGTTGCAAGTGGGGTATTTTGACAATTTGACAGGCTCTAAAATCTAAACCGCACAAGATCAAAGAAAACGGTTTGCACATTCCTATCTTAAGTTTTCATAAACTATCGACAGTATCTTCGAATTTAACCTGCGGATAAAATTAATCGGAACTTTTACACCTCCGGTTAATTTCAAAGTTACTATCATTCGATAGCTTATGAAAACCCAAGATATGAATGTGCAAACCGTTTTTTTGATCTCCTGCGGTTTAGTTTTTAGAGGCTGTCAAAGTGTCAAAATGCCCGACTTTCAACTGTCAATATTTGGTAAACAGCTAAAGATAGGTATATAGGATATTATACATAAAATACGTTTAGACTTTTCTAGAGAGTCCAAAAATGTAGTAATGTACAGGCTGTTCCATTTAAAAACATATCAAAGTGACCATAGGACTTTTATTTGATGTTCAATTGTTTTTTGCTGAACATATCCGAATTCGCAGGAGAAAATTACATAAGATGGCTATTTCAGTTTTTTTTTTATAAAAGTACAGGGAAAGTCAAAAAATCGCCTTGTCTAGTTCTCGTTGGGTAACCCTGTACCTTACCATACTCGCACGTCGTCGGTGCCATAGGAGCGGTTATTCTCAAAAGCGGGAAAAACTCTTAATCAACAACGAAACTGACTAAGGGGAAAAAGATTGAATAAGATTTTATTTTTACAAAGTTTGGATACAGCATCCTGGTCTTAATAGACATTATGCAAAATCGCATGGAAATGCACACTAGGATTCTACCTTCGTATATTTATATCTATATTGTCCAAAAATGGATTTTTGTCTAAAATTAATAAAACTGTAACATGACCAGGGTGCTAAGTAGGTATAGTTTGTATTTTTTGTGTATTTATATGGTATAGGTAATAAACTAGTTTTTGTGCTAGTATATGGTAATGTTATTTTTATAACCTAGTACTGGAAAACTCGCAAATCGGCAGGGTGTAATTTGCGTGGTCGCCGCTGCAATGCAGTAAACAATGCCTCGAGAACACGGGCGCATCCGTAACACAAAACTTACCATGTCTGAACGCGCGTAGGTGCTGAGGCGCAGTAAGCTTTGCCTGCATAAAGACAGCGTGGTGTTTAGTCAATCTTTACCGCGCTGCAACGATATGCATGCGTTGCAGTATAGTAAACAATGGCAATACGCGGACCGGACGGAATACCTGCCATCGTGCTAAAGAACTGCGCCAACGAACTAACACCTGTTTTTTCCAGGCTTTTTTCTGTTTCTTACAGAAAAGGGATTTACCCATCCTCTTGGAAAGTCGCTGAGAGCAACCTGTTCCAAAAAAAGGCAAGAAAACCACGCCTTCAAACTATCGTCCAATTGCCTTGCTTCCAATAATCTCCAAAGTCATGGAACGTGTAGTCAACCAGCAATTACTCAAGTACCTCGAGAGCAACAGAATAATCAGCGATAATCAATACGGCTTTCGCAAAGAGAGATCGACAGGAGATATATTGGCCTATGTCACTTATATAATAATATGGAGTAGGGCAATTGAAAACTACGGAGAGTCTCGAGCGATTGCGTTGGATATTTCAAAGGCATTCGACAGAGTGACGGACTGCTCAACAAACTGCCGTCCTTGGGACTGCCCGCCTCTCTCTGCAGCTGGCTAGCCAGTTTCCTTAAGAACTGATCCCTACACGTTGCAGTCGATGAACACATCTCGGGCACATTCACTATCGACGCGGGCGTGCCTCAGGGCGCAATACTTTCACCAACTCTGTTCCTCATCTATATTAATGACCTGCTGATCGAAACGAATAATCCTGTTTACAGTTTTGCAGATGACAGTACTTTTGTCTCCCACTTTAGATCAGAAAAATCCTTACCAGCGACTGAGACTCATCACCGCAGACAGGAGCAGATTACAGCAATTAATCAAGACCTGGAGAAAGTTCAAACTTGGGGCGACCGAAATTTGGTCCAGTTCAATGCAGAAAAGACCCTAGCAGCAACGTTTACTAAGAGAGCCAATACAGCGGGCCCTGACATCATTATCGCAGGATCGACCATTCCGTCATCCTCGTCAATCGGGCTGCTGGGTATCTCGGTCAACAGCAATATGTCATGGCATGAGCATGTTGCTAACATCGCAAAATCAGCCTCCCAGAAACTTGGTGCGCTATTTCGCAACAAAAAACTCTATACACCTCCAGCAATCCCTTGCTGTACAAAGCGCAAATAAGACCGTGCTTAGAATATTGCTCACATATCTGGGGTGCCGCACCAAAGCATACCCTAAAGCTGCTGGATTCCCTTCAGAAGAGGGCTGTGCGTCTCGTCGGCGATCCGGAGTTGACCCGGAATCTGGATAGTCTGGAACATCGCAGACATGTGGCCGAGATGTCTCTGTTTTACAGATACTTTCACGGCAGATGTTCCCAGGATTTGGCCCGCATAATCCCGCCCCTGGCAACTCCTGTCGGACAGTCCCGACAGACGGCAGGAGCGCACCAGTTCGTCGTACAACTAGAAACACCTAGAACATCGCTTTACCAGAACTCCTTTGTCTCGCGCACTGCATCACTGTGGAACTCACTTCCAGGACATCTGTTTCCCACTAATTACAACCTACAAATATTCAAGAACCGTGTCAATCAACATCTTCGCACACACACCGCTCGTCGAGCGCCATAGGATCTCCCTTTAGAGTGTCTGCCACTGCCATAAAAAAAAAAATTCTACGCTACGAGAATTTAAACTGTCTCTCCCAAATTTATAAGGTCAAGTTTTTGCTGTTAAATTTGACTTTCCTTGGTCAAAAGGATATTTTTTAAATATAATTCCGCGAAAAATTCAAATTTTGAATAAACTGTTAATTTTGAGCAAAAACCTAAAATTGGATAAATAAGTAAAATTCAAATTCGTTCCGAAATATCAAAACACTATTTTAGGTGTCATCTCGTCTCGTCAGCGGAAAGTTAAAATTAATGCAAAAAAGATAAAAATTCCATACGAAAATTCAAGATTCGGTAGGTTCGTGGTCGATCTTGGTTTTAAAAAAACACAAAATACACAAAACTATGGAAACAAGAAACAAGTCTGGAAACTATAGTTGATCCAATTGTTGCTTTTTTGCATTTCGTCATTTCACACACCGAAAAGAGAGATTCATCCTCGGATCCATTTAATGTTGATGTTAAAAAATTGTATGTACATTGTTTATCTATTTGTTTATTTTTTAACACTGGTTTGGTAGTATTACCGCATTAGGGTGGTACTGTGTTACTTACCAAACTGAGAATAGTGCAGTAAAGTGTGTATTACCGTAAGGTAGAGAGCCCGATAACTTTTGAAATCGGAATAAGCATGTATTTTTACTAATAAATAATATCAGGTTGTTAAATTGAAAAAATGCAAATTGAGTCATTTTTTTTTACTTATTTATAGGCGAGATTTGAAATTTTGATAGTCCTAAGATACGTACCTGGGTATATTAAAGGAAGCATCCTACAACATTTGTATTTGAAGTTTTCATCTATCTCCTACAATAATAATTGCTATCAGGGATGTTAAAATATAACGGAAACTATACATTTACTATAACAAAATAATAATAAAAAATATAAATGTTCAAGCAAAATAAATATTCATTAGCCATTAAAACATTTATTGGCATTTCGTCCTCTCCGAGTTGCCCTTAGTATTAACCAAGCCGAAAGGTTTCGTCTATGGTAATAATATCTTTTTTTTCCTCCAATATATAGGAAGGTTGTAATAATTGAATTTCGAAGATCTAAAGGTTTCTAAAACGCAATAAGTACGCAAGGTACGTATTTAAAAAAAACTAAATTGATGATGGCTGTCCGAAGACCGAAAAGTCGGGTTAAGAAACTGATAATACTAATTTGCCGAGGAGGAAAAATGGCAATGAAAATGTGGACTTTATATTAAAATAACTCTTTACATAAACTAATAATTTTGCAATACCTATATCGGTTTTTCCCGGATACCTTCGAAAGTAATTGGAATTTTGTAAATTTGTCAAAAGCATACATAACTTAAAATTTATTTTTCTACAGCCGCTCGCAAAATAACTAATTACTGAATTCAAATGAAATCGCAAAATCGACGAATGCCGCGGATCCTTATTTTACGTTCTATAGCGTACATGGAAAAGGAAAATTCTCACTTTTTCCGTCGAGTGTGCTATGAATAGTTATTGCAACGGAATATTAATAAATGACAGTCGTTCGTTTGTTACAGTTGTTGCTGGCACTCCTGTTCTAATTATGCCGAATATAATATGTTAAAAATGACAGTCATTTGCAAATTTCAAAATAAGTTTAGAGAAAAATGTGCATTTAATTTTAAAAAATGCGGCTGTAGAAAAAGTTCTGTGTGTCTTTTGAGCGCAGAGTAAGATTGCCGATTTTGAAAGATTATCGCGCTCCGTTACGCGTCGCGCGGTAACATTCTTTCTCAAGCGGCAATCCGTTACTTTACGCTCTATTAAATCCTGTTTTTTTAACATGTTTATAGCAAAATGAATGTTTTGCGAAATGCCATCCTGCCGTTCGAGAGTATTTTTTGTGATGATTTAAAGTTTACCTAAGACAGCCTGAAAAATCGGGGAATTTGATCCGTAATTTTTAGTGGGAATCCTCTATACAGGGTGACCGAAATTGGAGCCACCGAACAAAGATTCGGTGTCATTGCATATATATCTCGGAAACTATAAAAGATACAGATACGGTCAACCAATGGCAAAGTATTATCATGACCGACTTCACTTAGTATTACGATATGGAGAAACTTTGGAAATCCAACTGCTGACAAGCTTATCCGTATACAACGGAAAATCTGCTCTTTTGTTTTAATTTTCTTCCGGCTTTATTTGAAGAGATAAATAAACATTAATGTTGATTTATTATTGCAACATTTTTCTTTTCTATGCTACCATCAGATTTTTAATTTCAATGCTTATCCTCTTTGTGCTCCATCATGATCTTCGATTTTTTAAATACGTACCTACTTAGATATTTTATTTCGTTTATCCAGAGCTTTTAATCTTCCACAACAAACCATGCGGATCACACTTGTCTAAAAATTGAAAAAAAAAATCAGGTATGATTTTGTTTTTACGATGAGTTCCGGAAGCATTATAAGATCCTGTACCGTCCTACGGCACTATGCTATATATTAGCCGCTTCTGATTGGTGGGCTTTCCGGAAATAGTGGGAATTTTCTCGATAGCATAAACTTGCCACTTAATTCCGCAAATTTGCCAAATTTAACCGATTGGTTGGTATTCTTATAGTTCCCGACATCCCAGTATTATTTTCATGTATAAAGCCGCTTTATATAAAACATTTCCTTAAAACACATGTTAAGTGAATTTTGAGTAAATATTGCGGAACTTTAAAGCGGTGTCACAGATTAATCTGTGGCGATGTTGAGAACTAATGTAAATACCTAAAATTGAGCCAAAGTTCCTTCTTATTATTGTCTCGTCGAGAACACCCACCTAATTTGCAGAGGGATATGCCCGATTAAACGCAATATATGTTTATAATTTTATAACTGAAGATTCCTGGAGAACATTCTGCCAAGAACGTTGACGCTCTATTTACTTTCACAACGTCCTCGTTGATTTTTTTTATAGAGATATACATAGAAAGTTCATTACACCTAAATGGAGAAAATCAATTCTTTATGCTGCGAATTAACTAGTGGGTAACCTATTTTTAGATTTTTTCTTGAAATAGTGTTAATTTGTTGTTCCGCAACATAATCGATCAGTATCGCAGACTGCTGTTTACGAGGTATCTTTCTGGCAACTGCCTTGTAGAATCGTGTATTAAATAATAAATTTACATCAGTGATTATTATTTATTGTTATTATAGGGATATAATATTGGTTGCAATAGGTAGAGAAAGTGTTTGAAATGTATGTACTACAGGCAAAACAGTGTTGCACCTTTTGGTGGCTCAAGACCATAGAAACATATGTAGTTAATTCAATGTTTTTAAATCATATGAAAATCTTGTGTGATAATAATACAAGCTGAGGGTTGTTTGTCTATAATGTACCACTTTGTCTTAGACCACTGTCATTCAAACTATGGTTCGCGACCTTACATTATGTCGCAGAAAAAAATAGGGGGGGTCGCGACTCGAGAGAGACTGATGAGCTAGCGTAGAAAGCTCGCTAGTAAATTAGTTTTGGTTTTCAACTTGTTTTTATTAGAATTTTACGATTAGACGTTCATCGGCTGATCGCCATTGTTCGATTCTGTATGGAATTCCGTCACATCACCCTGTATAGGAAACCTCCTTCTAAATCCCGTTTTACACTCTCAATAGTTTGTGCAAGACCCAAACGCAAGAGATCTTACCCAAAGGCATGCGCAGTTGAGAATCAGCTGATCAGTACTAGCAAGCCTCTGGCACTTATAGATAATTTATTGTTCTGCTCGATCTTTCTGGAAATGCTCGGTCAATTCTGGGAATAGCCTAGTATCTTCGGTCTCTAGACTACTAGACACGCTTGACAGTTGTTGGCGATTTATTATTGTTTGTGTTTAATTTTTCGAATGGTGTTATTAGCAAAAGTTATTGGATATATTTGGATTTGTACACTATGAAACAAATTTTTCCAAAAAAAAAAATGTATTTTTCTCAAAATGAACAAAACAAGTGAAACATGTATTGCAGTTTCTTAATCATGCAGTCGCATGGCTCGTTTTCATCCCCTTGGGTTTCATTATTTTCCAAACTGTCATCGTTTCTTTTCCCAATACTGACTAATAAGTTTTTGTACCATAAAAGGCTTGATAAAAAGTGTTCCCTGCTTTGCAATTCTTCTTCAAAATACTCCTTCATCAAACTGTTTGATGCTTTTTCTAATATAGAATTATCTAGCTCTCTAGCGTCCAGAGAGCGTATTTTACACGATGAAAGCATTGACCAATGCTAAGTATGAAATGCCAAAAAAAAAAACGACATGCTGGTCACATCTACCTACGAAGTTCGTGTACATGTTGTAATTCTTCACCAACATATCTAACATGGAATATCAGTCGAAGTACCATCCTTTTGCTTTCTTGGAACAGTAACAGTGTCGTCAGGATCATGAAAATTGCTTATGCGTCTTTCCACTGCAAATACATCAGTCCTTTATAGCTCATTCTGTAATCTGAATCACCTCTCTTTTCCATGCTTTTCCCCGATCTTAGATCCCTTGGTTCACCATGGCACCCTCTTCTAGCAGCTCCACACGCATTAATCGTATCTGTCAATAGTTTGTGTTTCAGCTGAATATATCCCATTAAAGAAATTGTCGAAGTAAACACAGTGATATTTCCCGACCAATGAACGAGCGAGATCTTTTACAACTCGGCTGCCAAGAATTTATTCGGGCTTATCGTTGACAAGCGCCCTAGTGGTCCCCAAATGAACCACAAATATTTGTGATAGTAATAGAGAAAACCAGAAAATTCTAACACCTTCAAAGTATAAGTAAGTGCACTCCCATCATCATATTTCAATCAAAAATAGTGTTCAACCCACCTATCATAATAATTGTGTTCATATGTAAATCCCCAAAAATAAACACTCGTCAACAACCTTGAAAACATTGAAATTCCAGAACAAATGTGTAAATGTGCTGCCGGAGCGTGGCATGCAAAAAAAACGCCCGCGCGGCTAGGATTTGGTGGGGGCAATATCAAGCTACACGGCGCCGCGCCGGCGGCGGCGGAGTGCAAGAGTGGTTCCGTCCAACGCTCACTAGGCCGCATTGAAAATTATTTTGAATTGGAAAGGGATACTTAGCTACAGGTTGCTTCAGAGTACCTGCATAAATTTACAATCGTTTTCTTTTGCATTGATTCCATTTCCACGTTCTCTATGACATTTTGTAGAGCCTTTTGCAACTGCAGCTTTGATATCCAAATAGAAAATTTCTTCTTTACATGGTAGAATTTCTTTCTTCGGTCGGTTTTTTAATCTTTTATCTTCCATTGGAAATGTAAAAGTCCCCCTCAGATCGTTTATGGTATCAATGATTATTGTAGTCTTAATTCTCTCAATTCGGTTAAGCATATCTCTTGTACTAAAATTAATTATTGTTGAATACGTAGAGGTCATGGACCTGACAGCCCGAAATAAAGGTTCACATGTTTGGCTACCAAAATTGCCGGTACTAAACATCTCTGTTTTTAACTCACCGCTTTTAAGCTTCAGTATTAATTTAATCAAAGCGTAGAGTTCATCTCGATACAAGGTTAACAATTACTGCTCAAAAAGTTGTCTCTTGTTTTATATTCTTTTTTTCCTTTGATCCAGGCTCTCCAGATTCTAGTGAAAGCTACAACATACCAGATGCGATATAGTCTAGTACGTAACTCAGTACTTCTAATTCCTCACTAATTATCCACTAAATCTCCACTAATTCCAATATTCTCTTACTAGTTCCTAATGATAGTCTAGTACGTAACTCAGTACTTCTAATTCCTCACTAATTATCCACTAAATCCTCACTAATTCCAATATTCTCTTACTAGTTCCTAATGATTGTACACCAAAATTCCCCTGCGAAATACCCCTCGGTAATATACTTAGCTATAGGTTGCGTCAGAATTTCCTTTCTTAATTAGCGATTGTCAATTTCGGCCAGAGGAGGAGAAGCGGTAATATTGAAACGTTATTACGTTAATAGTAGTTCCAGTTTTTTCAAGCTGATTTTTTTGCAATCTGTAATTCCCATAATTTACATTTGCAATCTGAGCCAAGTGTTACCGAACCTACTTCAGAATGTAATTATCTGTATTTGTCTGGAACTGTAAATGCTGTTACATATTATTATTTCTGACATATTATCTGGAGAATTGTTTTGAGCCAATATATTAGGGTGCGGATAATGTGTGAATTCTTATTCTGGTTTACTTTTTCATAATTTGAACTTTGAAGGTGATGAAACGAAGCAGAACCGATTTGAATAGCCCTGCTTCAAGGTACATTTTCAGTACGTATATGAAAACTCGTAGGCATGCAGCAAAATAGCTATTTATGATATAAGTGTGAAAAGTACTCGCTTCGCTCGTTCCGCAAATTTTCATACGAGTGCCTTAAACGTACTTTTCACACGTATGTCTTACAAGATTTTTTCTACGAGCCTAATGAACATTGGCTTTTTTAAAATTACTTCTGTATATTTATCTGAATTTGTCGTTTTGATTATCATAACAATTAGATCATCATGATGATCCTATGGCATTTATTTCAAATTGTTTTTTTTTATGTCAGTAAAGTTGACAACCTGTACGTAATTCGCAAAGTTCTGCCTCAAAAAGTTATTTCCAAGAACCTAATGGAGAGAATGGACCCTTCAGACATAGAAAATTGTGATTCCAAGAACCTAATGGAGAGAATGGACTCTTCAGACATAGAAAATTGTGATTTAGCTTCATCGGACGTACTCGGCGAGAATAGCCATGAATTCGCTTCTACCGGCACGGTCAAGGATCCAATATGAAATGCATATAAACGTTTCGAAAGGTGGTGTAGTGGAAATAAAATAAAGAATCTCACCGAGACTGTCTTACTAGCGTATTTCCAGCTGAAGTCCACACAACAAAAGTCTTCATCCCTTTGGAGTGATTATTCCATGTTAAGGACAATGGTATCGCAAGAGAAAAACATTGATATAAGCAGGTACAATAATTTAATATCTGGGTCTTGTGACATATAGGTATCTACGATTTCGCGAATTATTTTTG